>MU401475.1:0-94029 GCA_022579005.1 Poronia punctata
TATTTTTTATAATATATACTTTTATACTTAACTTTAACTATAAATATATATATATATATACTATATTAAATATTAACTTTTATACTTAAAAAAAATAACTACTTATATACTAAAAGACTAAATAAGCAAGTATATAAGCTAATTATGCTTAAAAATATTAATATTTTATTTATATTTACTAACTTATTTTAACTTTACTAAAAATAACTATTAAAATAAAAATTTAAGGTTATATATTATTAAAAATTACTATTTATATTTACTTTATTTTACTTTTTTATTATTATTAGTATATTATATAAAACATTTTACTATTATATATATAAATATACTTATTTTTTTGCTTACTTAATACTATATTTTTTTATATAAACTATAAATAAAATATTTTTATTTTAAAATAACTAATACTAGTAAACAGCAAAGGATTTACTTTAATTATTTACATTTTTTTGCTATTATATACAATTATTTTAAAAAGATTTATTAGCTTATACTATTTTATATAAACAAAAATTTACTATATAAATATATTTAAAAGCAACTAATTAAAACTATACTAACTTTTAAAATATAAGCTAATTTTTATATTTATTTATATATATATTATTATTATATACGTTTTTTTTACTATTTTATATATATAAAAACTTAAACATTATAACTTATTATTTTATAAAATATTTATATATAAAATTACTTATTATAAACTTTAACATTTTAATAAAAAATTTATTTAAATAAAATACTTAAAACTTAATAAAGTAGTTAAAGCTTAAGCAATAGCATAATTAAATCTTTACTAAAAACTTTTTTAATTATACGTATATAATATATTATATTATTTTTTATAAAATTAATAGTTATATGTTGCTTATATACTTAAATAAATACATACTAGCTATAAAAATTAGCACTTTAATTAAAAAGCAAACCTAAATAATAATTAATATTATTTTATAATTATAATAATAAAGTTTATTATATTAATAATATATTAAAAAAATATTTACTTTAATTAATAACTTTTAATATATAAAGGTATATAAAAAGCTAAAACTTTTTTTAACTATTATAGTATAATAGCTAGCTATTTTTTTAAATTTAAAAGCTAACATAATAAATACTTAAAAATAAAGCCTAACTATTAAAAAACAAAAAGCTAAAAAAAATAAAAATATAACTAGTAAAATTAAATAATTATATATAAGCATACTTATAAACAATAACGCTATTATAATATTATTATTTAATAATAAAAAAATTACGCTTAAAAAAAACATAATTAATTAAAAAAAGCTAATAATAGTAGTAAAAAAAATAATTTAACTAATTAATTAATATTTAATTTTAATATTATAAATAAAAACTTAAAAGTTTTTTAAAAAAAATAAGCTTATATATATAAAATATTTTAATATTTAACTAATATTATTAACTTTAAGCTATATAAATTTAATATTACCTTATAATTATATTAACTTTATATAGTATAGTAAATAATTATATAACTACTAATATAAAAGCTTTTTAAAAGTTATTTAAAAAACGCTATAAAGCTTAATAAAATAATTAAAATTTTAGCAATATAAGCAATTTTTATAATTATTATAAAAAATAATAAAAAAGTTTAAAAATACTAAACTTTTAATATATTAATTAATAAGCAGCACTATTTAATAAAATAAAATATAAAAAGTAAGCAGTGCTTATTTTAAAATAAATTTTTATATTTAATATAATATATATATATTTTATTTAATAATATATATAAGATTGCTTTAGCTATAAAGCTATTATTTATAATTTATATAGTACTAATATTTATATTATATTAATAAAGCATAAAGTTTAAAAAACTAATAAACTATAGCTATATAATAACTTAAATACTTTAAATTTTAATTAAATATAAAGTATATAGTAAAAATAAAAACTTATACTATAGCTTTAATTAAATAAAATAAATAATAAGTATAAAAAAAGAAAAAAGCAAAAAAAAGAAAATTAAAAGCTTTATAAAAAGCTAAAAAAACTAAAGCTACTTTTTTATACTTAGCACTTTAAAAATAATTTAAAGCTTAAAAAATAGCTATAATAATAAGTATATAATTATAGCAGCTTTTATATTTTTTAATAAAGCTTATTAATATATTAGTATAAATATAAAAAAGCTTATATAATTATTTACTTTGCTAAAAAAGCTATAAAAAAATTATATTATTAGTTTAGTAATATTTACTATATTAGCTTTTATTTTACTAAATAGCTTATAATATTATATACTAATAATATAATATATAATAAAACGTAAATATATTAATAATAAAAAGTAATAACTAAAACATATTATAAATATTTATAAATTAACTATATTATAAAGTAACTATAAATATATAAAAAAAAACTTAAGCTGCTAAGCAAACTTTAAAATTAATAAAAATTTTATAAAACGCTATTAATATTTATAAATATTTTATAAAAAAATAATTACTTAAATTTTATTAGCTTACTACGTAATAAATAAATTTAATAGCAAGCAAATAAAAAAAAAAAGTACTAAAATTTAAATTTTACTAATTAACTGCTTAATAAAAAAAAGTAAAAATAAAATAGCTTTTTATATTATAATAGCTAATATATAATATTATATATAATATTTGCTACTAAATAAAAAAGCTAAATAAATAGCTAAAAAACGCTAAAATACTAAGCTAATATAAAAAAATATTAAAATAAAACTATTTAATATTAATAACTTTTATATTATAAGCAATAAGCTTAGTAATATACTAAGCAAAGCGTAAATAAAGCTAAACTATATAAGTATATATTTATATATTATATATTTTTTTAAAAAAAGCATTATTTATAATAAAAATATTAATAGCAAAATAGTTAATATATATAAATTAAAAGTATATAAAGTATACTTTAATAATAATTATAATTAAGCTATAATAATTAAAAAATTAAAATATTTTATTTTTTAAAAATACTAAAATAAACTTAAATACTAATTAGCAAAGTTTGCTATAATTTATAAGTTTGTTAATAATATAATTATATATAAAAAAAAACTTATAATATTAAAAAACCTAAGCTTAAAAAATAAAATAAATATTAAGTATATAATTATACTATTTTATTTACTAATAACTATATTTATAACTTATATACTTTTAGTAAATAAGTACTATATATATAACGTTTACGTACTAAATATTAATATAAAAACAAAATTAACTAAATAATATAATAAATATTATAATTAAAGCATAATTATAAATAATATAAACAAACCTTATAAATTAAACTATTTAAATAAGATTTTAATATTAACTTATAATATTTTAAAAATAGCTTTTAATTTTTAAAAAGCTAACTATTGCTTAATAATTAATTTAGCAAAAATAATAAATATTAAACTATAAGCTGCTATAAAAGTAAATAAAAAAAAATAAAAAAAAAATATAATTATTTTATTACTTTATAATAAGTACAACTTTAAAAACTACTTTTATTATATAAAATGCTTAAATAAAAGCAAACTTTTTTTATAAAAAAATAAAATACTATAAAATAAGCTAATATAAAAATAAATATAAAACAAAAAACTAAAAAAGCAATTACTTAAAATATAAAACAATTATATTATAAATTAAAAATACTAGCTTATAAGTTTTCTTATACTAATATATTAAAATAAAAAAACAAAAACAAAAGCAAAAAAATAATATATAATAAACTATTTACAAAATAAATAAATATACTACTAAATAATTATAAATATATAAAAAAATAAAAACACTAAAATTAAAAAAAAGTTTTTATTAGTAATTATAGCTATATAGCTTTATAGCTTAATATATAGCTATAAATTTTCTTTTAAATTATAAAAATAAAACTTAAATTACTTTGCTAAAAAAACCTTTTTATAAAATATAAAATATTTTAGCAATAGCAGATTTTCGTTTAAAAGAAAAAATTAGCTAGCCTTTTTTAAACAAATTTTTCTTATAAAAACAAGATAGTAATTAAAAACAGAAACAATTATCCTTTATAAACTCGGGCATTCTTCTAACAAAAAGAAAAGAAAAAAAAAACAACCAGAAAAAATAAACAAAAAAGGAGCAAGTCCGTACGTACAGTGTACAAACAATAAAAAAATTGATTGGACGAACGGGGAATTGAACCCCGGACCCCTCCCATGCTCGGAATCCTGAGATTCTATGCGAAGGGAGTATCATACCCCTAGACCATTCGCCCCTCAATCCCGATTGTGGAGAACCGGTTGATTGATGATGCTTGCTCGAATACGGGTCAATGAGCCGCTGTACGCGGGGGAGAATGAACACTGAGAGATGGAATTTATGGAAAGAGAAAAGGGGGTTGTATATTTTCGGATTGATTCCTTTCGTTTTGTCTCGATGACATACCTACTGCTGTTTTGCTGTCTGTCGGCGTTTCGTTGGATAAGGTGGTTTGGAATATGTCAAGTTTGCTGGCTTCCGCATCGTGCTCGTTACACTAGGTATGGATTGGAGCATGGAAAGAACAATACTCATACATATTTCGATTACAGAAAATCTGAAGGACCCTTGCAAAGTATTCTAGTATCTAAACATTGAATGGGCCCGAGTTTTGTGCCCAACTTGACTACGTACTCTAAAATATGACACGAGCCTATACTCGAGCATGTGTTATTGTTTCCCAGGGACGCCCAAGGTCCCCATCCCAGAACATTGTGTTGTTGGGAGTATATCACGATGTTTTTTTGCTATGTCTCTTAATTCCTTCCAAATGATACACACATTAAAAGAAATACTCGCAAGTACTGATGATCGACCCCATACCATTTATCCCAAATCCCCTTCACCTTGAAGATAAGCAGCCCAATTGACCGGCGATGCCCGGTTTCCATCAAAGCCGACTCCCTCTTTCCAACCCAGCTCATCCCAGGCGCCCAGTCCACATAGGTGTCGCATGGTTGGACGCCCATGAGGGCAGTTCCACGGCTTATCAATCTCACCCATGTGCCTCACAAGCTTCTCCATCTGCTTGATCGATAGAGGTTTCCCAATCATGACGCTGCTTCGACAAGCGCGCATCGCAAACATCTTGCGGACCTTGGATGGCCGTGGTATCGAATTTTCCGAGGAAGACTGGTGGTCCATGAGAAGCGAGATGAGTTCTTCGAGGTCGGCGAGCGAGAAGGTGGTTTCCCGGCTCAGTGGCAAACTAAGCAACTGACACCGGCTTCCAACAGGCTCGTCGCCGCTACCATCGAAACTGACAATGAACCCGTTCGCTTCTAGTGCATCCATGTTTTCTTGTACGATATCCTCCTCCATCGCCGTGAGTTCGAGCGTCTTGGGACGGACTAGCCTTTGAGACTGCACAACGGTACTAGCTTGAAGCCGTTCAAAGTTATACTTCTCGTCTGTTGCATGCTGGTCGATAATGAACAACTCGTCGTCCCTGTCGCATTTACCTGAGCTGTCTGGGGAGGCCGATTCTGCGGCGCGGGAAGCCAATATAAACCCTAGATTAAACTGGCCAATGATCTTCATCCTTTCAAAGTCTGACTTTGAGATTGTCAGGGATAGTTTCTCCTCGGCATCTTCAGCATCGAGTCTATCGGTCTCAAGCGTTGTCTTGGAGTTTGAAAGTTTCCGAGGTGCATGTTCCTGTTGCAAAGTGTACGCATCGCGGATGGCACTTGGATCCACCCGTAGAGTTTGTTGCAGATAGTAAGTCGCATCCTTCTTCCTAGTATTACCCTTCACAAAGCTCTTTGTCCGCCTCTCTGACTCTTCTGAAATCATCTCTTCTCCGGTTTGAATATCTTCAATATTCTCGTCGACATGGCTTTCATTCTTCTTTTCTTCATCGTCGCCTTCGTCCTGGTTGCTTTCGGAATCACTGGAATCGTCTGTAGACCCCGGTTGTTGGTTCTCTAAATCTTCTTTGGGATCCGCCACGGACATGGGTGAGTTTTGGGGAGATGTCCTCTCCTCATCTTCCTCTGTATCCGGCTTTTCACTCTCACTTTCTTGCGCGCTATCCTTCTCGGCTTCGTCGGCGTCGCCATTCACAAAAAGTCCACCACCTGAGTCGTCAGATTCGTCGCCGTTCCCTTCAGTGGTGACATCAATATCGTTGTTGCTAGCTCCTGCTCGATGGGCCTGCGCAGCGAACATCTGCGTAAGCCGCCCATGGAACGAAGGGACAGGTCCGGGATCTTTATTGCGTTTTCGCGCAGAATGCTCCCGTGTCCTCTCGTATTCAAGTCGTTTCCTCTTGGCCGGGCCGCCAATTACGCTGGTAACAGTATGGTCTCCTATCGTGATGGTAGCAACTTCGGGCGCGGGCCGCTTGGTCGATGGGGAGGGGAATTGTAGTATAGATCGGGTGCCTGTCGTTCGAGTAGGCGCGGTAATAGATGGAACAGGTGGCTCTGGGGCAGCACTATCTGGCTGTGGTAACTGGTCGCTAGTTCCATCAGCCTTGCCCTCCTTGAATTGTTCCAGACGTGCTTGGAATCCCGTCTCGTTGTCGGATGTGTCGGCTGACTCTTTATGCGCAAATGCACGCTTTTTTTCAGGATGGGGAGAGTTGCAACTCCGCGAGTCCACGTATGAACTCTGATTATTCTTGCTGATATTTCCTCCGCTAGCGGTATTCTCTTCTTCGGCATTTACCCGCAACTCGCAATTCCTTTCCGCCCAGTGGCTGAGCAAATGGTTACTATTGGCGGGTTGAACGGATGTGCCTGTGCGGTCCTGTATATCGTCTGCCAAGGGGCCCTGATTTCCCTTGGCTTCGGCTTTCTTTGCGTGTTCTCCGTCCGGCGTCTGCCGCAAGTCTGCTGATGTCGATCTGTCACGGAGATCGATATCCATCGGCAACGAGATTTCCGGACCCGATTTAGACAGAGATCCGTCTTGTCTATTCTGCGAAGGGGTCTTAAGGAGGGATTGTTTCGGTACCTGAAGTTGTGAGGTTGGTAGGGCATAATCCTGCGATTCAAACAAGGCGCCGAGTGACTCCCTAAGGTTATCAAGCATCCGCGTTTGATCATGCAGCAGAATGGTTCGCTTATCCGGGCTTACGTTGACATCGTAGAGATGTGTATCGAGTTGGATATCAGCAAAGATAAAAGGGGACTGAGAAGAATTGTAAGTTTTGTAAACTTCGTTGAAAACTTTAGCGAACTGAGGGAGACCGCATGGGCGGCCGTTGACGAAGAACATCTGCCGATCGGGGGTCTGCCTTCCCTCGCCATGTGCCGGGCGAGAAACATGGCCCTTGATACGGATGATCTTAGCTTGGTCATCTTCGTGCTTTATGAGACGCCGGTTAGGTGTACTTGTCTGTTCAAGTTCCAGTTCCAGTTCCAGTGGGATCAGAACGCTTAAAGTCTTGGCGCCGAAGACGTTGGCTATATTTTCGCGTGTAGTCTTGTTTCCCTTGGTTGAGAACAAGACGATCCGTTTGCCTTTGGTTGGTTGTTGAGAGACTGAGAATTTGAGACCAGTTTGGATGCAAGCATATTGGTTGAGGACGCCCAAAACCTTGCTCCATTCGCGTTTTATATTTCGCTCTAGCTCACGGCGACGGACCGGCAAATTGTAGAAAAGATCTTCAATTGAGACTGTCGTCCCTTTCTGGGCAGCGACGACGCTCGTACTACGCAACTTCCCCGAGGGCTCGAATGCCAGTCTAGAACCCTTCGGCGCGTCCGATGCTAAGCAAGTGGTGACTGTAAACTTGGACAATGCGCAGAGGGACGACAGTGCTTCCCCACGAAAGCCAAAGGTCTCTAGGGCCTCCAAGTCCGCGTAAGTGCTCAACTTGGAGGTGTAATGCTTCAATGCCAAGGTATCGTAATTCTCTTTGGATATACCCGAACCGTTGTCATGTACCTCGATGGCATCCAAACCCTGGTTCTTGAAACGAACTTCTAGATGCGCATGTGTAAGCAAACAAGCGTTTCTGCCAAAGCTAGAGCAGATATATCCAGCCTTACCAATATTAGAGGCTCCCGCATCTATGCTGTTCTCCACTAGTTCCTTCACAACGGAACAAAGGTCGACGATTACCTGACCTGATTGGATTTGATGGACCTCGAGATAAAGTCAGCGAATGCCCAGATGAGGTTCTAAGGTTGGGCGTACTGTTTTCGCCTCAATAGGCTTGATGGTCGCCATAGATGGCCTGCGCTTGCGGGCGCCTTGCTTCTTAGAAGCATAGGAAACGTTACACGTAATAAGTAGCAATCTAATAATCAGCAAAAACCAGCGTCCTGTCTCATACAATATTTAGAAGCACTATCTAGGCCACAACAGTCCGATCTAGGATTGTGGTCGAAACAGCCAATTGTGTAGCCCATGGAAGGGTACCATTTATGTACGTGTTGAGTAGGTGCGTTGAGTGGTTGCCACTATCAGGCGCTGTGCAGGTCGCCTGTGCTGCATCCCGTCGCGTCGAGAGGTATTGTCTTCCAATTGCTCTGTTTGGAGACGCGTTAAGTGGTAGAGCCCCACTCTTAAAATCAGCCACACTCCGACGTACTCGTACAATGTACACGTATGTACCTCATGTAGGTTAATGAACCGTGCTAACAGTGTATTTAGTCGAGACCTGTACGTATGATGTATAGAGTCTAGACCTTCAGATCGACCCGTGAATCCTTCAAAATATGAGGATCAATCTACTAAGTAGCTGTCTGAATTTATTTTAGTACGCGTCCTATTGTACAGAGGAACAAGCCAATATAGAAGTATCAACACTCGTGTATGTAAATTATATGAGCCCTCAACCAGCCACCCAGCCGGGCCTAGATAATATGAACATGTCATACATGTAAACTACGGTGTACAGTATGTATGCATCGTCTTCAATTGCAATGATTCAATAATAAGGAGAGACTTGTTCAAATTGCAAGTATTACACGTAGATGCTATACCCCTACTCAGAGACCAATGTTTAATCCAACATTATGTAGTATTGGCCATACCTGAAAGGCGTAATTAATTGTGTTTATTGTTTCCCAAGAGCTGTGCACATCGACGTGGTCTTTATCTTTTAGCGGTAGTAACGTTGCTACATGTCTTGATTTACTGTGTATTGTCTGTTACCGAGTTCCAATTAAATCAATTTATGCATAGGCAAATGCAACTTGATAGCAAATGTGCGACCAAAAAACTAACACAACATACGAGTATACACCTCTAGGTTAGGTACTAGGTAGTAGGTAGGTTAATTTCCTTTGGCATTGGACGCCGTCCTTGGCGTTTCTGTGTAGAGCATCTTATGCCAATTAGCAACCCAAACATATTGGTGGAATGAGCGTCGATTCTGCTGTTTAAAGTTTAGGTTATTTCAAACCAAGGTTGGAGCCGCCTCTTCCTTTTTATATCTATTTGACGTTGTAGACATGAGATAGTCCTACTCTAATGGTAGGTCGTACCTACGAGTATGTATTGATAGAACCATGGGCGTTCTAAATACACACATATGTGTCCTACCTTAGCCGTGCAGACACAATGTGAGAACGAGCTACTATTAGTAGAAGTACAGATCAAGATGGTCAATTTGTTAGAGTTGCATACAACATAGAAGTACGATAGGTAAAAACATAGTGATACAGGTATGTTGGTAACCTGTCCCCCTGTACTGCCTGTGCTCCTATACAATAACAGTAGGTTTACGTACGTGCGTACAGTTTGGCCTTGGTAAGGACGCCTTGCCTTGTTTAGTAACTCCGCTGGTAAATATGGACCATAGATAGAAGCGCAGGTACCTCTTTGCGATGTACCTAGACTAAGGTAGGTTTCTCACTACATGTAGGTAGAAGTGGACATCATACGCAGGCCAAGAGGGACGAAAACCCGGTGCCCCGTGCAGCGTAAGGAGGCCACCTCCCTCCAGAAATCCAATTACAGGACGAGCATCACAACTTTCGGAGATTAACGCAAATCACCAAGTGCGGGTGTTTTCCTCTCAGCACTCGTAGGTGTTAACTGGCCTAGACGCCACACCCGCTCCTACCTTACAAACCAACCAACCCGCCAACCAACCTGGCTGGCGTTTCTCTTTTGGACAATCCGGTATATCAGACCGGACATCACATTCGTTTTCTCGTTGGGAGGACCTACGAGTATTTCTCTCTTGCCCGTTCCTTAACGCGGTGAAGATAAGCTACGTCGGGCTCGTCCCTCGCCCTATTCACTCCCTGCCCTGATTGATCGGCCGCTAAACCACAATCTGTCCCGGTTTGCACGCACATGGAGACCGCGAAACCCGTCTCCGCGCCCGCCTCCCCCAACGCACACTCAAGCTGTAGCTGTAGGATTACCACAGCCCGAGCGACCTGTTCGACCGACGCGTTTTCTTGCCCTCTAATATAGACACTCAGGAGAAGCTCGCGCCCCGGGTCCGCTCGTCAGAGCTTCTCTTCCTCGATGCAGAGGCGCTCCTCTAGGTCATCCGAAGACAGCGCGGATACTCCTGTCAAGGTCTCCAAGACTCGTCACAAAGGCAGGGCGAAGGACGTTGCGTCCAGCGACCGAAGACCCCGCGATAAGTCGCTATCCCCATCGCCGTCGACTCCGCGAAACCGCATACCGACTGAGCAATTGAATTGGCACCAAACTCGTGAACGGAATGGAAGTGGAATCGAACCGGTGACGTCCGCTGCGAAGATATCGGGGGACATAAACACAGATGATGGCAAGGCACCAGCATTCAAGCCCAGGGGCCGGCCATTCCAGCCCAGGAGTCCCTGGGGTATATCTTTTTTGACTTTGTGTACCGGTGTAGCAGGCATCGTGTTATTAATATCCATCTTATACTCCGCTGCGAATCTCCAGGCCGATCCCAAGGGTTGTCGCATGTCGTGGATGAACCCTTCGTTTGTGCCCTTCACCGACTTCGACACGGAGCACACGAGATTCGCGAGCAAATATTCCTTATACCTATATCGCGAACAAGGGATCGACCATGGAGCCAAGGTACAGGGTGCTTTCTCTTCCCCAAGACTGCCAAGTGACTGACCCGCGTGGCTATTAGTTTAAAGGGATTCCTGTTCTTTTTATTCCGGGAAATGCCGGCAGCTATAAACAGGTCCGATCTATTGCATCCGAATCAGCCCGGTACTTCCACGAAACTGTGCAGCTGAATGCCGCGGCTGCAGGATTAAGCGCCAGAAATCTGGACTTCTTTACTGTGGATTTTAACGAAGACTTCACGGCCTTCCACGGCCAAACTATGTTGGACCAGGCCGAGTACGTCAACGAGGCTATCAGGTACATACTCTCCCTCTATCTTGACCCGCAAAACTCGGAGAGGGATCCGAATCTGCCAGATCCTTCCTCTGTCATCATAGTCGGCCACTCAATGGGCGGCGTCGTTGCTCGTGTCGCGTTCGTTATGTCGAATTTCCAACCTCATTCGGTCAACACGATTGTTACCATGTCCGCTCCACACGCCAGAGCGCCGGTTACTTTCGACCCGTTGCTGGTCAAAGTTTATGAGGATATCAATGACCATTGGCGGCACGCATATTCGAGTAAACCCCCCATGGATAATTCTCTTTCGCAAGTTACATTGGTATCGATTGCCGGGGGCGGACTGGACACTGTAGTGCCGTCCGATTACGCCGGTTTAGAGTCGATCGTGCCGGAAACGCATGGTTTTACAGTTTTCACATCAACGATACCGAGCGTGTGGACAGGGATGGATCATTTAGCGATTACCTGGTGTGATCAGTTTCGCAAAGTCGTCGTGAGAGCTTTGTACGACATCGTCGACAGTCACGATAAGTCTCAGACAAAGCCACGCGCTGAACGTATGAAGCTCTTCAAGCAGAGGTTCCTGACTGGGCTGGAACCACGGAGCGACTCGACACCGGCCGAGAATAGTCCGGATACTCTACTAACTGTCCCGGGTAACTCTGACACCATCTATACTCGAAGGAGATTAACGCTTCGGAGTCTGGGCACGGCCAGGGAACCGAAGGTTTATTTACTTCCTATTCAACAAGATGGACTTTCGGCTAGCAGAAGGTTCACTCTTCTCTCCAACAGTGAGTTAGACCATCCAGGAGAGAATGGGAAGGTGGAAGTCCTCCTATGTCGGCTTTACCCAGCGCAAACAGGCCAGATCAACACGCCCTTCTCCTCAGCGCTAGACCTTTCCGGCAACAGCAGTACTTCGACTCGTTTAGCGTGTAATAGTGCTGCGCAAGATGTAGTACTGTTACCAGCCTCGACACATACCACCAGAGCTCCGTTCTTTCTGGAGGGCGAACAACATATCCCACCGTTCTCATATCTCCAGTATGACGTCCAGGCAATTTCAGAGTATCAGTTCGTTGCAATAGTGGACAAAGCAGGCATGCCCACGCCAGGCTGGGTTGTCGCCGAGTTTTCCGAGACAAGTGAATCTCTTATAATCCAGCCGATCAGCATGGCCAGTCTGGTAACCCACGGCTTGCAGTTCGAGCTCCCATCAGACCGCCCAATGCTTGTCACCGTACGGTTACCATCGATCCAGAGTAGCCTGTTGGCCTATCACATGGAGATCACAGAGCGTGCGGGTGAGGAACGGCACGGGTTGTTTCATCCTCTGTTGCGACAATATTTGACTAGACCCTATGAATCCAAGTACTTTGTGGATGCTACAAATGTAGACATTAGCCTCCACGGCATATCACCCTTCATGCCTCCGCCGCTCGATGGGGCTCAAAAAGATGATGGTCTTGGTCTTCAAATATGGACTGATCCGACCCGAAAATCAACATTGTCGATCAAACTTACGGTAGATCCGACCGGTAGCCTTGGGAAACTCTATATGCGGTACCGAACCGTTTTCGCCTCTTTCCCTCAACTAGTTGTGGGACTTGTGCTGCGAAAACAATTTCGAGTCCATGATAGCACCGGGACATTTATGTCCTTTTCGGAAAGCCTTGACAAATGTCTCAAACGGTCCTTGCCGTTGCTTCTACTATCGTTGACCTTTTTGTCATTATCCATTAGCCAGTCTGCGTCGCCAAATCACGAAGTTTTCTCTTGGTGGCGTAACGACACACCTGCGATTGATTTTGCTCAGAATGACCTACTAGTAGGCACAACGGACCCGTTCTTCTGGTTTCTCGTCCCGATGATAGGTGTCATCTGTGTCGGCGTTTGCGTCGTCATGCACTATGTAGCCCTTGGCCTCATCTCTATACTGAGCGCCTTGTACGGCTGGAGTTTCGGCCGCCATAGTCGCAATGGAGAGAAGAAGGGCACCTCCCACTCTAAGCCAGTGCAGGCGCCAGTCTTTTCTCCTAGTACGCCACGAAGACGACTGTTTACCATTTTTGTCCTCCTATTCTTGGTCTCGACAGTAGTCCCGTACCAACTAGCATATGCGGTCGCTTGTCTCGTTCAACTGGGCACTTGCGTGCGGGCAGATTACCTCGCCCGGTGTACACACTCCGCTACGCATGCAAACTTCAGAAATTACGCGCAAACCCTATTTCTCCTCATGGTGTGGAACTTGCCCATCAGCTTGCCGACGCTGGTGGTCTGGCTGCGAAACTTGGCCTTGCACTGGTTTACCCCTTTTTCGACCCACCATAATGTATTATCCATCCTGCCCTTTATGCTTCTAGTCGAAAACCTCGCTGGTGGCAGGATGATACCCCCAGTTGCAGGCCGCCTCCGACACTTGACAAATATCCTGTTTTTTACTACAGCCGTATATGCCGCTATCTACGGCGTGTCGCACGCCTATGTGCTACACTACCTCGTCAATGTGATAGCAGCGTGGCTTGTAGCCATCCATTTCACGGCCGATTCTTGGGCGGTCACCGGTATCAAGTCCTTATTGGTCGATGAAATTCCAAGCAAGAGCGACAGGAAACTAAGCAAGAACCCGTAGCCAAAAGCCCCGGATGAGGAAGCGAGGTCCTGACAGACCATTCATAATCACAGATGAGGGATAGGCCATTGGCCTTATTCTATGGGCTTGGTCTTGCTTTCTGGGAGCTACATCTTTCTGTACTACACTTTCGGTATTATTTTGGGAGGAAACATTTGCATCCTACATGGGCCGGCGTTTTAAGATGGCGGTGTGGCGAATCGCCCGCCAGGGATGAACTGGATGGGTTACCAGCGTTGTTTATTGCTAATTCATTTTTAATATTGTGCAGGACCGGCTACCCTCGAGACCACATAGGACATACGTACCTTGGCTGGTCAATACTATTGGCTAAGCACACCGGTGTTTCCGGGTCTTGGTCGTTGCGTAGCCGCGATGATGACACGAAGGGGATCTTCTTCTTGACCTGCAATGCAACGCAAGGGGGCATACTCCCAACTTTCAG
Source organism: Poronia punctata (assembly GCA_022579005.1). Taxonomy (NCBI): domain Eukaryota; kingdom Fungi; phylum Ascomycota; class Sordariomycetes; order Xylariales; family Xylariaceae; genus Poronia; species Poronia punctata. The sequence continues at coordinate 14,378 of MU401475.1, forward strand.
TCTTATCCTAGACATACCCCGACCGCAGATAAAAAAGGGCAGTATCTACCTATCGCGGTTCCTTGCCTGAAAGACGGGGAAAGAGCATGTGCTCTATGAAGATGTATCGTGCCCATGTTAGGATAGTGATACCCAGTGAGTGACATGGTATTCGTAATGAGGGTCAAAAATCGAAAGAATACATTATTTTGACTCGTTTTGTGCGATATATATCCTCGGGAAACTGTGTGTTGATTATCCCGCCACAGCAGTGGCTTTATGATGTCTATCTACCAAGGCCTCCGTTAAAGAAGTTTCGATGCATTGATGGTTAAGAGATATATGTTTTAAGTTGGCCGCTAAGGACTAAGTATCTATTCTAACCTTCTTCATATCCCAGACAGAAGAAAAGCACGACAAAAACATCATATCTAAGTTATTCCTGAAACTTATAGCAGCTTGCGCTATTCCGTAACCAATAACCCTCTAAGCCTCGTCTCTAATCCTAAATACCGCATGTGAGTGATTTAAAAATTATACGGCGGTTTAACCAGCCGGACGGAGGAACTCCCAGTGTGGGAATCGCACCATGTTTGAAAACAGCGCCGGTGTTTCTTCTTTATTTGTATCGAGGCAGGTTTAATCGAGGGCGCGAGCCTTCCCCATCTCTCTTCGCCGCTCTCTTGCCTGGTGCCAGATAACCCACAGCGCCGCAACAAGACCTAGCCCGCAGGCAGCGAGCGTGACAACGTACGCCGCCCTGTAGCACTCGATGCCATCTTCGCAGCGCCTCATCCCGTCTTTCTCAATAATAGAGTGCGCGTCGAGGACGAGGCCGTAGAAGAGGTTGAAAATGTTGCTGGATATGACGGGTGACAGGGTTATGAAGCCCCAGTTCTGACTCAGGCCATGGATGCCGAAAGACTCGGCCATGATGGAGGGGAACACGCCAAAGAGGAAGCCGTACCCCAAACCGCTGAAGCCGGAGACGAAGCCGAGGAGATGCGGGTTGACGACGACGAGGGCGCAGATCTGGGCTAGCGAAAAAACCACGGAAGCAATGACGAGACACCATACCCGGCTTGCGTGTACAACCTTGACGAGGAAGTCGGAGCCTACGCCGCTAAGCAGACGGCCGGCGAAACTACCGATCGACAATATGGAGACGTGCAGTTGTTGGTGCAGCACGAGTGTCTTGTCGTCAATATTTTTATCATAGTATTTCCAAAGTGCTGATGCATCGTTTCCGATGTTACTAAATAAAGGCGGCGTATGTTAGCAAAGGCCACACTCAACAAAGTTCATCAAATCAATATGACAAAGGCATCTTACTTGATAGTCATGAGCCCGATACCGGATAAGATGCCCATGATGGCGAATAATTGCCAAAAGTCAACGTTCTTTAACAGATTCCAGCCACGAATGTCTACACGATGAGAACGATCCAAATCAACACTGCTCTGCACGAGGACTTCACCGGGAAGGGAGGAGGCTGAGGACTGAGACAGTAAGGAGCACGTCTCATCCGCCTCTTCCGGCGCCTTTGAGGTGGAATGTGCCGCGTCCTTAGCTGCAGCGGGTTGGCCCGGTTTGGAACTGGGGCTCTCGCCGACAACCGGTTCCGAGGGACTTAGAGTGTTGCGATGGTCGGGGTTGAAAGTTGGAATGGAAGTTTCACCAGACGACGTACCAGGGCCATAAGGCGCTTGCGATGCTGTAGATTGCTGAGAACCAGTCCGATGTAGTTCACGCGAGTCTCCCATGCCAGACTCCCCGACCGGTACGGCGTGGTAGACCGAAGAATGCGGAAGCACACGCAGGAAGAAGAAACCAGTGAAAATCATGGCAAACGTCCCTACAGAAAGGAGAAGCAGGAACTTGCCCGGTTTTCCAGGGAAGAAGATGGAGCTCACGAGGGCAAAGAAGAAAGCGCTCAGACCGAAGGCGGCGAGGGGAAACGCAGTAGCGGTGCCCCGATGGTGCGGCCAGTTCAGGGCAGAAGTCTTGACAGATGCGGCGAAGGCCATGCAGCCGCCTAGGCCGGTCAGGAAGGAGGCAAAACTCAGCCAAGGGACAGAGCCGCTCCCGGTGTTGTAGGCTCGTTCCAACGGGACATATCCCAGTCCAAGCAGGATCGCTCCAACAAGGACAGCCGGGCGAGGGCCACGCGTGTCGACGAACATGCCCACAGGGACGCCCATGGAATACATGCCCAAATTCCCTGCCAGGCCGATCACCTCGCTCTCCGTAGCCGACAAATGCAGCTTGTCGGCAAACTGAGGTGCCCACGCGGAATAGACATACTACGAAACACCAGTTAGAGGACATGTACTCGTATGAAACCCGGGATAGGCACAGACAGGCAAGCCTGATGCCAGCTTACATTGGTACCACACGCTAATGATATCACAGTGGCCGCAACACTAGACACCATGCGCGCCTTATGCACGCGGTCCTCGACAGCCATGGTGGCTACAAATAAGGACCTGCTTGGTTGGTCTGGGGATATCTACCTATATAGAGTAGGTAGGTATGAGTAGAGGGGAGATATGCTTTGCCAACAAGGTAGCGCTAGCCTAGTCGTATTGCCGCCGTTGGGTATATGAAACAGACAGCGAGGTTCCCTATCATGAAATCCATCAAATAATTATGCATCTAGTTCACGACGATGTCCAACCGAAAAGAGTTTCTATAAGTTATGTAGATGTTGGAGTGAAATGTCGAAAAGTAGTACCCGATGTTATGAACTATGGTATGAGAAGGGGATGGAGTCAGCGACGCGACTCCGAAGCCTCTAACCGACTATGGGCAACGAGTACATAAATATAGAAAGTGTGGCTGTGAATCCAAGAAAGAGAGGCAGCCGCTATGCGATGATATTTTCTTGCATACCTACTACACACTCTACTAATAGTACCGTGAGTCGTGTAAATAGGTAGGTATGAAGTGGTTGGTTGTTGACGTTGACTGAATGCCAGATGCCAGCTGAGCTGTACAGGAAAAGAAAATAGAGGTAGGTACCTATGCAGGTTTCTATATCTCCGGCCTTGGCCCTCCCACTGCAGCTCATCATGCACTCATAGTTCCACGTGTAGGGTTGACAATCCCCTATTTTTTCAGGTCGGAGTCTCGGCAATTCTGAGGTACAGATAGTGTGATTGCCAATGAAATATGACATGCAGAGTGTGACTGCTCCGATACGGAGGGACAGGCCAGGTGACAGGCCAGGTGACAAGCCATTCCCTTTTCTGGTAAGTTTACGCTTCTGCAAAGTTCCTCTGCTGGTAGCCTGGTATAGTGGTACCTACTTGCACAGGTACATACTGCTGCGGGAGGATATAGGAGCTTACAACCGTTGTAAAATCTACAAGCCTTATAGATGTATTAGTACTAGTAAAATTTACAACAGCTATAAATTTTATAACGCTTATAAAATTAACAACGCTTGTTGCTATAATAAGTTTGTAAATTTAGCGCTTAAAGTTATTATAGCTTTGCTATATTATAAAGCGTACTTATTATAAAAAGCTACTAGCTTATTTTACTTTTAACTAGGCAATATTTAAAATAAAATATAAATTAATTACTAATTAACATTAAATATTAAATATTATTTTTATATATTTGCTGCTTTACTTAAACTTTTATAATAATATAATTTATAAAATACATAAAAAATCTTATATATAACCTAATTTACTATACTATTTTATACTATTTTTGTTTTTTTTTTAGCTTAAGCTTTAAAAAACTATTTATTTTATTTAAAAGTTTTAATTTAATTATACTAAATTATTATAATTAATATTAAAAGCTTATTTTAATAAGTTAATATAGTAATGCTATACTATAAATAAAAGTATTATAGTTAATAAAGTAATATATAGTTTATATATAATTTTAAAAATAGCTATGCTACTTTTTTAATTTTTACTTAATTTAAGCTTGCTTATTTACTTTACTATTATAAAACTAATTAATATTAGTTAGTAGCAATATATAAATTATATTATAAACTACGTTATTAGTAGCAATAAATATATTATTAAAAATAGTAAAAGTTTTAATTAACTAGTATAACTTTAACGCTATTAATAGTAACTATATAAAGCTTTTTAAAACTAATTATAAAAATGCTAACAATAATTGCTTTATTTATTTATTAAAAAATTTTTAGTTTAAAAAGCTTATTATATTAACTAGTACTGCTTATTAAGCTAAAAATAATAAAAATATAATTATTATTATAGTTATTAAATAATATAATATAGTTTATTTATTTTATATAATTTTAGCGCTTTTAAGTATATTTTATATACTAGCTAGTATTAAAAATAAAATAATTATTAAATACTTTAATATATTTTTTATATTAGCAAAACTAGTTATTTATATATACTTAACTATAGCAATATATTATAAACTAAAATAATATACTTTTTTTTTGCTTTACTATTAAATATAAAGTTTAAAGTTTAAGCTTATAAATATAAAGTATAAGCATATATAAAGTAAAACTTATTTATTAATAAAGCTAAACTTTTAACTTTATTATATAATATAATTTTTAAATAAAAAAAGTAGCTATTATTTTTATTATAATTAAAATAATAAAATAACTAAAAGTTTTTAAGCTAAATATTTATAATATTAGTATTTTTATAAAGTAGTAGCTATTTACTATTATTAATATTATAATAATATTTTATTACCTTTTTAGTTAGCAAGCAATTAATTATAATTAAATTTATATATAAATTATTAGTAAACATGCTAATATTAAGCTTATAATTATTATTGTTTTAAATATTAGTTTAATTTGCTTATAAAAAAACTTTAAAAAAAAAAAAGCACTTTTAGTATAGCTTAGTTATTTTTAAAGTTAGCTTAGAATTATTATATATAAATGTACTATATAGCACTAATTAAACTATTTTTTAAAAATTTATTTTTATTAAAAAAATATGCTTAATATTTAAATAGTTAAATTTAAAAACGCAGTTTTTAAACTATTTATTATGTTTATATTAGCTTATATTTTTATATATAAAAAAAATATAAAAAATTAAAAAAAACATAAACATTTTTAAGCAAAAATAGTTTAATAAATAAAAAAAAAGCAACTAAACTAAAATAGCACGCTTTAATTAGCTAGTTAACTATATTTAACTTAATAGTAAAAAATATATTATTGCTTACTTTTAAAAAAAAACTATATAGGCTTTATATGCTTAATTAATATTTGCTTTACTATTAAACTATAAAAATAACTTTTAAATTAACTATAATCAAGTATATTTAAAAATAAAAATAGTATATACTTACTTATAAAATTTTTTTTTTATAAACATATTTATATTAATTAGCAATCTATATTTTTTAACAATAATTAAGTAATAAATAATAACGTAAATATTAAAACATAAAATATTATTTATAAACTATAAAGCAAAAGTTTTGCTACTGCTGCCGCCTTTAAAAAAAACGCTTTTTGCTTACATTACTATATTAGCTATAAAAGCAGCTTAAAATTTACTTTTAAAAGCAGCTATAATAATTATAAAATAGTTAAATATATACCTAGCTTAATAAATTAATGCTTTTATATTTTTATTATTATTTAAAAACATATTATAGCTTATAAGTAGTATATTATTTTTAATAATAGCTATATATATTTTAATAATTAAAGCTATAAAAGCTTTATTAAAAACTTATATTTTAGCTTTATTATAAAACTATAGCTAAATATATTTAAGCTTTATTTATTAGTAAAAAAGCAAAAAAATAATTAAAAACTACGTTATATAAAAAAACATATTATAACTTATAAAGTAATAAATTAAAAACTAAAATTGCTGCTAACTTAAAAAAAACAAAAACATATAAAGTTAAAAAATATATTTTATTATAATATTTTTAATTAATATATTATTATATAAAAAATAATATACTAAGTTATTTAAGCTATTAAACTTTAAATAAGCTAAATTAATAAAATAAGTAATAATTAAGTTTAATGCTAAAAAAATAGCTATAAGTAAAAAATTTGCATTACTTATACCTTACTACTTGCTATATGCCTTTTTAGCAGCTTTAAACTTAAGTTCTTTTATTATATATTATATTTATAAAGTTTAATTATAAAACTAGCTATTTATTATAAAGTTAATATTAAAATAAATATTAAAATTAAAAATAGCTTATTTTACTATTATTATAATATTATAAAAATAGCAATATTTAATAGTATAAAAACTTTTAAAACTATTGTTTTTAGCTTACTATAGCATATTTTTAATATATACTATTATAAATATATAAATTTAAATATTTTAGCTATATATTTTTTTAATAACACTATAGTTTATATATACTATTATTTTTAAAGCTATAATAATATTGCTAAAATTAAAAGCATACAAGCTAAGTATAATAAAGAAAATATTTTTAAGCTATAAATGCTTATTAGCTATAAAAGCAGCTAATATAATATAAAAACTTATAAATAACTAGTAAAAATTATAATATATATTAAAATTATTAATAAAAGTTAGCATAAAAAAAAACTATAAATAAATTATTATTAATAGCTATATTTTACTTTTAAGCATATAATACTTTTTTATATATATTTAGCTTAAGCTTACTATAAAAAAAGTAAATATAGTAAATAAGTACTACTTTATTTTTAATAATAATATAGCGTATAATATAAAACTTTTGTTTTTAAACTTAAAAAGTATTAACTTTAAAATACTTTAAGTATAGCATTAAACTATATTTATTTTAAAATAAAAAAACTTAAGTTAAAAAGCTACTAAAGTTTTTACTTTAATAGCTATTAAAAAAAATATACTAGTTTATATAGCTAAACGCCTTACTTTTTATAATATAAGTTAATTTTAAAATTAAAACAAGCTTATTATTATTTTAAAAAAAAGTTGCAAATTATTTTATTTTAATAAAAAAACAATGCTTTTTAAATTTAAAGCACTATTATAAAATTAAACTTATTAATAATAAAGTTGCTTTGCTTATTATATTTAAAGCTAACAATATAACTTATATAAATTAAACTAATATTATTATTATTTTTTAAAATTATACTATAATAGTAATTATTATTAAAATATTAATAGTAAATAAAGTTAAATAAAAATATAGCAAATTTAATAAGCTTATTATTAATTAAAATATAAAAATAAATACTAAAAAACATTTAAACTAAAAAAAGCTATATATTTAACTTAAATAGTTTTATAAGGTTATTTATAAACTTACTAAGTTTAAAATATAAGTTTTTTATAATATTTAAAGCAATAATGTTTTTAAAAACTAAAATAAAATTAAAAAATATTAACTTTATTATAACCTTTAAAAGATTTTTAGCTAGCAGCTTAAGCTTAGTAGCAATAAAAAAGTTTTAATTAAAAAAACTTTTTTTTTATTTTTTACTTTTGCTTTTAATTTTGCTATAGTGCTTAATAAGCTTTAGTTTAAAAGCCTAGATCTTTTTTTGCTTTTTAGCCTTTATATTAAAAAAAAGCGTTAAAAGCTTTATTACGTTAAAAAAAATATTTGCTTTTTTTATTTTTATTAATAGTAAGTAATAGCATAATTAATTTTTTAAAGTTAATAATTATTTAAAAAAGCTAGCTATAAATAAGTAAACATTTTTATTAAATTTTAAAATAAAATAAAAAATATTTACTAAAAAAGCATAGTTTTAATAACTTATATTAGTAAGTTTAATAAAAATAGTTAAAGCTTTTTTAAACTATAATATTTTTAAATACTAGTTTTAATATATACTTAAAATTAGTTTTAAAAAGTTATTAATATTTTTTTTTAACTTAAATTAAAGCTTAAAAATAATATATTTAAAAGAAAAAGCTTAATTTAGTTTTTTTAGCTTAACATTATTTAATTTATTTAAAAGCTTATTAGTTTTAATAATATTAGCTATAAAATTTAAAAATAGTAAAAAATTAATATTAATAATATTTTTATATTATAAAACATTTAAAAGTTTATTATAAAGCATAGCTACTTATATAGTTTAGTTAAAAGCTTTAATAAAGTTAGCTTAGGCAGCACTAATATTAATAAGTTTTAAAGTATATATATTAGCAACTTATAGCTTTTTATATTACTATATATTTACTACTAACTTTTATTATTATTAAAGTTTATAGCAAAAGCATTATTAAACTTAATATTAAGCATGCTTATTTTTATACTTTTTTTAAAAATATTTTTAAAAAACATATAAATATTATTAAATTTATTATTATTACTAAGTTTATTAGCAAGGCTACTTATAATAACATTGCTTATTAAGATATTTTTTAAATTATTATTATTAGCAAAACTATTAATTTATTACTTTTGTCTAGCTAGGCAGTCTTTAATTTGCAGCATTTTTAAAGTATATTTTTTTACTTTATATAATAATAACTAAAAAAAACTTTTATATTAACTTAAAAGTTAAAAAAAAAAGAAAGCAAAAAAAGATACTAAGGCTTTTTTTAAAAAAATATATATATAAAGAAAATAAAAGCAACAACTTATTATAACTATAAGCTAATAGTTTATGTTTATTAAAAAAGCCTAGTAGTACTTTATATTAAGCAATATATAATAAAGGTCTTATTAAGGTTAATAAAAAATAATAAAGGTTTTATTATTAGTAATGTATATATATTTTATTTATTATTATTGCTAATAAAAATAAAAAGTATATACTATTATACTTTTATACTTTATTTAATATTTTTTTATAACTATTAAAGTATAAATACTAAAATAAAAAAAAATTTATTACCTTTTTACTTTTTTTAACCTTTTTTTTATATTTTCTTTTTGCTTTATACTTAAATTATTTATATTATTATTACTAATATTACTTTAATATTAATAAAGCTTATATTATATATATATTTAAGTAAATATAATCTTACCCTTTTTTTTCCTTTATTATATTTATTTAGCTTATATATACGCTTTATAATAATTTTTTTTAATTTTAATTATTTTAAAGCAATATTAAGCGTAAATAATAGCTATAGCTCTAGCTATAGCTTTAGCTATAGCTTTTAATAATAAAATAATATTTAATATTAACCTTTTATAATTAAATAAATATTAGTATTTTTTTTAGCTTTTAGTTTAAATATTTTGCTAACTTAAGCAGTTATATTATTTACTAGCTTACTATTTTAATTTAAAAAAACTAAGATTTTTTACTTTGCTTTTTTTACTTTACTTTAACTTTTTTATACTTATAACTTAGTTAATTATATAAGCTTAAACAATACTAAGCAAATAAGTTTTATATTTATTTTATTTTAATTTTTTTATTTATATTATTTAATTTTAGCTTATATTAAAAGCAAGTTAGTTTTAAATGCTTGCTAGTTTTGCTATTAGCAAAGTTGCTAGTTTACTTATTACTATAATAGCTAATAAAAATGTAGCTAACTTTTTTTAAACCTTATAGCTACTAACTAAGCTTATATAAAGTAGTGCTATTTTTTAAAGCTTTAAAAAGGCCGGCTATAGCATTAAAAATATATACTTTAAAGCTTTTCTTTTTTTATACTAAGCATTTTTTATTAAAGTTATAAATATTAATACGCTTTATATTATATATGCTTAAATTTTTAATAAAAAATTTTTTAGTTTAAACGCTAGCAAAAAAATAAAATAAATTATTAATACTAAAGTTTAAAAACTTATTTTAATATATTATTTAAGCAAACTTATATACTTATTATTTAAGTTATTATTTTTTAATATAAATATAAACTTTATAACGTTTAATATTTACTATAACTATACTTTTAATATTTTTTAAAACTTTAAATATAAAATTTTTTAGTTAAGCACTTATATAAGTGTTTTTTTTATTATAATAAATAAATTAACGCTAATATTATAATATTTAAAAAATTATTATAAACTAGTATTATAACTTTAGCTAAAAATAGTTTTTTATTAATTTTATTAAAAAATATAATAATATTACTATTAAAATAGTAATAAAAAATTAAATTTATATTTAACTTTAAAATATATATGTTTTTAAAACTATATTTTGCTTTATTTAGCTAATTATTAATTATAAAGCTATATATAATAATAAAAAAAACTTTTTTTTTTATTACTTTAAAGTTATTGCTTACATTATTTTAATAGTAGTTAAAAAGGTTTATTTTGCTAAATATAAGCCTAATAAAAATATAAATAGCTTATATATTACTTAAAAGCATAACTTAAAAATATAAAAAAAGTTAAAAACTGTTACAAAGCTATAAGCAATACTTATAAAGCTTTAAGCGCTTATAAATATTTTAAAAATATAAAGCTTAATAATATTATTTAAAAAAAACTTTACTTAATTTTATAAAGCTACTAATAAGCGTTAAGCTTTTTAAATTTTTAAAAATACTATAATATTTAATTTACTACTTTTTAGTACTTAAGCTAAATAATAATAATAATAATTACTAGTACTTAAAGCTAAAAAAAAAATATTTATAATATATTTTTAAAGCAATTATAATATAAATAATATAAAAGCTATAGTAGTTAAAAAAGTACTTTTTATTATTTAAGCTTATTAATATAATTTTTGTTTATATTTAATATTTATAAAAAAAAAGCTAACTTAAATATAAACTTTTATTTTTTATAGTTACTAATAGCTTTATTACTAGCTACTTTATAAATACTAACTACTTTTTAGTTATAAGCTACTTTATAATTATTAAGCTTTTTATAGCTACTAGTTTTATAATAGTAACTTTATAAAGGTTTGCTTTTTATTAGTATATTATTTAGTTTTATAAAGCGCTTTTTTTTTTTAGCATTTAATAATAATATACTTTTTATTTAACATATTTTAATTTAATAAATATTAAAATAACGTTTTGCTGCTTAGCAGCAATAAGCGCAATAATAAGTATAAAAACCTTTTTAATAGCTTAAACGTTTAACTTATTATAATATTAGTAGTAATAATACTACTTAACAATAATATTAATATAAGTTTTTATTAAATAATAAAAATAATAAAACTATTAATATATTATTTAAATTAAAATTATTAAACAAAACTTTTAATATATTATTTAACTTAAAAAACTTAAAGTTTAAAAATAGTTTTTTTAAAATAGTACTTAAATATATAAAATATTAACAAGCTAGTTACTATTAATAATAAATAAAAATAACTTTATAAGTTTATTATATAATAAAAGTAAAAAACTTTACTTTTAATATATTTATTTTTTTATAACTAAGTTTGCTAACGTTAATTTATAATAAAGTTTTTAGTTTATTTTTAAATAGTTTAAATAGCTACTTTTATTATTAAAATATGCTTAACTAAACTTTTTATATTTAATAATAATAATGCGCTTAAAAAAGTATTTATAATAAATTTTCTTATATTTTTATTAGTATTATTAAATATAAACTAAAAGTAAACTAGTTTAAAATCTTATAATAAGCTATAATAAAATTTAGCGTAAGCATTGTTAATTACTTTATTAAAATATTTAACCCCTTTTTATTTTCTTTAAAACTTTTTTTTATTTTTATTTAAATAAATTATTTAATTATATTAATGCTTAATAATATATAAACAACTTTTTAATTAATTAATTAATAAAATAAAAAAGTTTTATTGCTAATTATATTTTTATAAAATTTATAATATATTTTATAATAAGTATAATACCTTATTTTTACTATAATTAACTAACACTTTAACATATTTATAAAAAAATACTTTTATAAGTAATTTGCTTACAAAATAATTTAACCTCTTATAGCTATTATAAAATTTACAAGCGTTATAAAATCTATAACAACTATAGCTATTATATAACGCTAATAGCCGTTGTAGCCTCCTTTAATCTCCCGCTACAGTACCTACATGTACGTAACGCTTGCCTCGTACATATAATGTACCACCTGACAGTTGAGAGGACATGGGGTATGTAAGCTTTCCCTGCCACAAGTGACTTGCTGTGGCTGAGGAAGGGCGGGACAAACGACGTAATGGCATGTCAAATCACTCACTGCCGGTAGGCTTTACGAGTAGGTAGGTACTTTACTCAGGGCTGTTAAAAATTACTAATGTAGTAATTTCCACTTTTTTTCAATTGACCATAACTTTTCCAATATAAATGCTATAAAAAAACAAAATATACCGTTAAAAAGCTTAGATTTTAAGGATTTTAAAGGTATATATTATTTAATTTATAGCTTAATATTGGCTTAAAAAAGCTGTGTAGTATTTTTGTAGTAAAAACTTTATACTAAATTATTAAAATTATTACTACAAGGCTATTACTAAGCTACGACCCACTTTTTTCTAATAAAAAATATATCTTTATAATCTTTAAAAAATAAGCTTTTTTATAGTATATTTTATATTTTTATAGCTTTTATAATTATTAAGTTATTTCTATTACTACAACGTTACTACAAGGTACTAAAATGTCAAATTAGTAGTACTAATTAACAGCCCTGACTTTACTGTACGCGAGGCAGGTAGTGGAATGCCTAACCGCCAACGGGCTCCTGCATGACCCCATCGTCGTTTCAACATCTGCATTCCTCTCTTTAAACCATCAACTGCACGCATTCTACCATTACTACAGGACGTATTTCTTTGCGCCTGTACCGCATCGCGTCAAAAAGCATCGGCTCGAGTACGAATCTCCGTGGCCAGGCTGCCAAAATAGCCGAAACATCTAACGTCTCTATCGTTTCACAAGACATAAGAGCAAGCCATGGGTGCTCTTCTATCGTTGCCTTTCCTGGCGCTGCCTGGCGCCGGTACTGTAAGTGCCTCTCCATTGCGATTCCGAAAACTCCAATACTCTAGGTGTGTTAGATGTTAGGACACGTCATACTGATCTGGTGTAGATTCTGTCCGTAGTTGCAAGTTGCTGTGGTGCAGCAACCTGTTCGATGGTCTGTAGCGCATGCGGGAAGTGTGGCAACAGGTAAATACGATCGGCCCATCACCGAAGCCGCCCCTATCATTTACGGTCACGATTCTTGGTCGATACGGTCTCTAATGGCAATTATGCAGTGTCGCTACCCGTGTTGCTTATGCGCTCCTCCTACTTGCAAACTCGATACTATCATGGATCATGCTCACTCCTTGGGCCATCAAAAAACTGCAACACTTGATGCTGGACTACGTGAAGATTGACTGCCCAAACGGAGAATGTTACGGCTGGTTAGCCGTCCATCGAATCAATTTTGCGCTCGGCCTTTTTCACCTCATATTCGCCGGTTTACTGTTCGGAGTCGCATCTTCGAAGAACCCCCGCGCTGCTCTGCAGAATGGCTACTGGGGTCCCAAGATCATCGTCTGGATCCTCTTCATCGTCCTGTCATTCCTCATTCCCGATCAATTCTTCCAATTCTGGGGCAACTATATCTCCTTCCTTGGTGGTATGCTGTTCCTTGTGCTCGGCCTTATCCTCCTAGTCGACTTGGCACATACCTGGGCCGAGTACTGTCTCGAGCAAATAGAGAATACCGATTCGAGAGTCTGGCGGGTCGTTCTCATTGGCTCCACCCTCGGCATGTATCTCGGGTCTTTGGCTATGACTATTATTCAGTACATCTTCTTCGCCGGCGGTGGCTGCTCGATGAACCAGGCAGCTATCACGATTAACCTTTTGTTCTGGTTGGCCATCTCGTTCATTTCCGTACACCCGTCGGTGCAGGAGTACAACTCCAAAGCCGGGCTTGCTCAGGCTTCGATGGTCGCTGTCTACTGCACATATCTCACCATGTCAGCTGTGTCGATGGAACCCGACGACCATAATTGCAACCCGCTAGTTCGTGCCCAGGGCACTCGCACCACATCAGTAGTCATCGGAGCAATCGTGACAATGTTGACAGTGGCGTACACCACCACACGTGCGGCCACGCAGAGCCTGGGCCTAGGAAATAACAGGGGAGGTATTCGGTTGCCGGAAGACGACGACGACGAACACAATCTCGTGACACAGCAACCTGGCCGTAGGGAGATGCGAGCAGAGGTCCTTCGTCGTGCTGTCGAGGAAGGCAGTCTCCCAGCCGATGCGCTCCTATCAGACGATGAAGACGACGAAAGCAGCAACAATACACCACACGACGACGAGCGTGGCCATACACAATACGACTATTCGGTCTTCCATATTATTTTCTTCCTTGCTACATGCTGGGTAGCGTCACTTCTGACAAGCGCCTCGGAGACTGACGGAAGCATCGATGGGGATTTCGCGACTGTAGGGAGGACGTATTGGGCCAGTTGGGTCAAAATCGTCAGTGCTTGGTTTTGCTACTGCTTATACATTTGGACGCTGGTGGCACCAGTCCTCTTACCAGAACGGTTTGATATTTCATAAAAAGTAATACAGGCTCAGTCTTGGGAGTTGCTGGCATAGTTGTATATATCTATTAGCGGTCGTTCATTGAAAGTTCCCCTTTAGCACAATTGATGAGAAAATCACAGTTATCCATAACCTTATTACCATTGGGCACCCCCACCGGTTTTAAGCCTGGGTGTAATGCAGGTCGTCAAAAAATGTCCAAGCAACCCTCAAGACTCAAGTCATACTTGTAAGGATGGACGAACAAGTTTGCTCATATCTCTCATTCCCACCTTGGCCCCTTAAAAACGAGCCACATGAAAAACGTCTGCTAAGACAACTTTAACCTCGCGTGTTGCTTTGCACCGGGACAAGGTTGTCGAGCCTAGGCCCTAGTAGATAGAGCAGATGAGAACATGCTAAAAATCCACATTTGCCCAGTCTCTATCATCCGCCTGATGTTTCGTCAGCTTAGTTAGAAACAATAATGAAGCAGTAGACACAATATATACAATGAACTATAAGCACGTGTAATTTATTTACCCTTTGATTTGATAACAACCGGATCCCCATAATACCTATAACCGACATTTCTCAATCAATCAATCAACCAACGCCTCGTTGACGGGTATCCCACAAAAAACGCTATATTTGCACCATACTCGTCTCTCGTCAAGTGATGTAGTTCGCAATCATCCCTTCGAACAATCATTCCGCGCTCTGTCCTTTTTTCGCGAGAGGATAACTCTACTCCGGGGATTCATTCAGCGCCTTCACCACCCTCGAATAAAACTTGGCCGCGTGTAGGCGTGGGAACGTGATTTCCTCGACGAGATAATCGGGTAGAAGGTCTATAAGTTCTTGGTCCCGGTCCGAATCCAGCTGTGGTTTGTACATGAACTGTTCGTCGGCAAATTGGTCGGAGTCGCCTTCAGTGCCAGCCGCCAATTTGAAATGCAAAGCTATAAGACGACTGTTAGTCACTTGTTCCACTTTTAGGTAGGAGGTACCTAGGAAGGGTAAACTCACTTCCGTTCCTCCCGGTCTGCACACAGTCGAAAACCTCCTCGTCTTTTTCACGTTTGACGCCGCAAACGAGCAAGCCGGTCAGATCGCCGTACAGGTTCTCTTTCTTCTGGAGCAGTTCCTTCTTCTGGGCCAATTGGGCAGCGGCCTCGGCACCGCCCGGTTGGTGCCTGTTATTTCCGTGCACATTCTTCATAGCACTCCCAGGAACCTTGACGGGTGCTGGTTCTGCTGATCGAGCGGCAGTAAGCTTCGTGGACAATGTCTTGATTTCTGTTTTTGACTCTGTCAGAGAGCTTTGCGCTCCCTCGAGCTTGCCTTGTAGTTCGTCGACCTTATTTTGGCTGTCTTCGAGCTGTTTGCGCAACCGCTCAACGTCCTTTGCCAGTTCAGAGTCTGCGGCTAATTTTGCTTTGAGGGTGGCAATAAGTTGTTTATCGGCTGACACATGTTAGTCTTCTTCGCGCGGCATTTCCCCCATTGTCGCTACTACTGCTGTAACTTACTGTTAGCTCGCTCCTCGCTTTGCTTTTGTAGCCGATCAAAATTGCGCTCTGCTTCCTGTACAGCGATTTCGCGGAGGTCGCGGTATTTCGCTTCCAAATTATCATATTTTCGAGTGAGCTCTCCAAGACGCCTCCTTAAAGCCGAATCACTCTGCTCGGATTCCGAAGTTGATGTTGTTTTTCGGCTTGGACTAGATAACACTCGAGATTGATGGCGCCGAGGGGTTGGAATTGGGGGCAGGTCCATCCTAGGTAGTGCTTTAGTCTGTTCTACTGGTTCCGTACTTGTATCTGCCATGTCAACCGGTTGCTGTGTTTCGGGGATTTCTTTGAAGTCCATTTCTTGTGGTTGTGTCTCCGGAACTTCGACCTCCACATTCGCCTTTGGCTTACGCCCTCGCCTCCCTCGGGTAGGCGCAACTGGTTCTATCTGTATCTGTGACAACTCATCTTCCTCTTCAGCAACCTTCGGGGCTTTGTTAGCCCTGGGACGACCTCTGCCGGTACGACTAGTCTCCGTGACCTCCGTGGAATCCTGGTCCTCCTCTATATCGTCGCTGGCTGGTCTCTTAGTTCCTTTGCCTTGGCCGGGTTTTTCTGCAATATTCGAGGCTTTCTCGGTGAGCGCACTCCTAGCGGCTGCCTGCTTGGTTTGACTCGGTTTCGTAGGTCGACCTGCCGTTGCCCCGCGGGTTTTCTTTGCTGGAGGCATCTTTTTAGCTGCCTTTGAGCCCTTCGCCGTCGAGATATCCAAGTCGTCCTCCGAATCGACTAAACCAACGAACGTCGTGATTTTCGCCCTTGACATTGAACGATGGACGCGGCTACACCAATTAGCTGGGCTAAAATGGCGATATCGTGCCGAAAGAGGATACTAAAAAGTATCGCGTGTTGAATAACAGTTCTAGTCGTACTGTATCTAGATTCTGCTATTTCCGCAATCGAGAGTATTTACTCGCGTTGCGCGCAAGTCGTAAGTAAACAAAGTTGGGTGGGGTCACGCCGCTTTGCCCCACAACGTTAAGTTCCATTCTTGGTTGATACGAATCCTGGTACAAGTGCATATATCTTGATTGTAAATAATGGTTGAGATTTCTTGTCAGAATATGCAGATAAACCTAAAAACATCCTGTCCCTCGGGAAAGGTGCTTTAGGCTGGTGGGCCGTCCTTGATTATGTACCTGAAACCTACCGGAATTGCTAAACCTACCTGGATGGACCTGCCAGTGCCTAGGCTATTACCTAGTTAAAAACATGTGTTATTGAGTGGCAATGTTGAGAGATGAGCTGCAACTTCTTCGAGAGATCTTCAAAGCATAATTCCCCTCCGTTTCCAGGCGTTTGAGTAGATAACTATTATTTGGAAGTTGGTTACTTTGTCCGCACTTCTCGCCTTTTGAGAAGGGCACAGATGCTTCTCAGCTGGTTACGTGAATTATACGCAATGGTCGACCGTAGACGAACCGGCGCCGATTACGTATGGGACGTTATTCTGCTTTTAGGAACGGTGAGAACACGCCTTATATTCGCACCCCGAGCATCTAGTCATAAGACATGTGTCTCTAACCGTTTACCTAGGCCGGTGCCGCATGGTTTCTTACCAAGAACGCACTGTCGAGTCTCCAAGGAACGCTTGCCGATCCCGAAAAAGATAAACACGAACAGGCCCGTATCAAGGCGAAAGCGAATCTGTCCCGCTTACGAAAATTACGAGAAAACGACGGGGTCGACGGCGATGACTCGGCTAATGGCGATCCCAAAGGCCCTCGTATCGAGGAACTAGTCCTTAATGAGTACGAAAATATGGTTGCGCTGGAAGTCGTCGCGCCTGAGGACATATCTGTCGGGTTCGACGGTAAGGGTTGCCCGCACAATATTTGAAGCGTTCAGCGACTAATGCCAGAGTAGACATTGGCGGGTTGGAAGACATAATAGAAGAGGTGAAAGAGTCGGTCATCTATCCGTTGACCATGCCGCATCTGTACTCGCATGCAGCGCCTCTGTTGTCTGCTCCTTCCGGTGTTCTTTTATATGGACCCCCAGGCTGTGGCAAGACAATGCTGGCGAAAGCGGTGGCCCGAGAAAGCGGCGCATCTTTTATCAACCTACACATCTCGACATTGACGGAGAAGTGGTACGGAGACTCGAACAAACTAGTGCGCGCCGTCTTCTCATTTGCTCGCAAATTACAGCCCGCGATCATTTTCATAGATGAGATAGACGCAGTTTTGGGAACAAGGAGAAGTGGCGAGCACGAAGCTAGTGGCATGGTCAAAGCCGAGTAAGTCATAACTGTATCTGTCCGATTTCTTGATTCTTGCTAATGTCGGCCAGATTCATGACCTTATGGGATGGCCTCACGTCAGCTAATACCCGCGGGTTGCCTGCACGCATCGTTGTCCTAGGTGCTACGAACCGTATCCATGACATTGACGAGGCGATTCTGCGTCGTATGCCAAAGAAATTTCCTGTTTCGCTTCCAGATAAGAAGCAGCGCCTACGGATCCTTCAACTATTGTTGAAGGACACGAAGACGGAGCCGAATAATTTCAATATTGATTACATCGCAAGAGT
The DNA here is from genome assembly GCA_022579005.1 of Poronia punctata. Classification (NCBI taxonomy): domain Eukaryota; kingdom Fungi; phylum Ascomycota; class Sordariomycetes; order Xylariales; family Xylariaceae; genus Poronia; species Poronia punctata. The sequence goes on from MU401475.1 coordinate 32,850, forward strand.
TACGGCCGGCATGTCTGGTAGCGATATCAAAGAAGCATGTCGCGATGCTGCCATGGCGCCTGTGCGCGAGTACATCCGCGAACACCGGGCAACCGGAAGCGCCATGTCAAGCATCGACCCTACACGAGTGCGAGGCATGCGAACCGAGGACTTCTTTGGGCGCAAAGGAGGTGGGCAGATACTGATGCAAAACCACTCGCGCGCCAAGTCTAAGTCTTCGAGCGATGAGTACGAAGATGTTGAAGACGAAGACGCCACAATAGACACGTCGGTATCAGGCACGAGGGTGACAGAGCAGTCAGCTTGAAGCTACTTGTCTTTTACGATATAGAATGTGGAACTCCTTCCTTTCTATTTCCGTGATGCTCTCGGACGCAGGCGTTACCGGAGCCTCCTCCTGGCCGTGGAATCACAGCATGGTTATTTTGGTAGCATTTCTCGGGACATGATAATGGCGAGCGTTAGACAAACTACAGAGATTATACGATACTGGTCTGTACTATATTGTCATGGAATATTTAATTTGGAACAAACCCCATTTGGCAGCTTCAAAGGCACGTTACCCTATTCGTACTACTTGTCACAATGTTGTGTTCGGATTCTTCAGATAGCCGTGTCGGAGGCAGGACTTATTTCGGTATTATTGCCATTGGAGATGCAGCTGTTTTAATGAAAATAGGTACGTGGAGATACAAGCCAAGACGCGGCAATCGGTATCCCAAGGAATGCAGGGACAGACCTTTATTAGCCGTCTTTGTACGAGTGGAGCATCAAATCACGTCATTTTCTAGATGAACTCGTGGAGGACCCTCAGTTGTTCCCCGGACTTTATAGCCCCGATAACCGGAAGGCGATTGTAGATTTGTGCTGTTTTTGTAGTTCTTGATGGAGCGTGCAGGCACATGCAGGCATAAAAGTAGGTACCTACCTAATAACCTACGCCAGGTAGTTACGACTCGTAGGAATAGCAATTAAATGTCCTACAGCCTGAACCGGACCTATTAGCTGGCGTATCTGTAGTACGTTCTGGCGTGCATAGCTCCTACGACTGCACGTAACAAGCGGTGACTCCTCATCAGAGGTACCAGGTAAACCAACAACATCTTCCTGTATTAGACGTGGACAGAAATAATTGAACCTGTCAGGTCATACTTTTTCTTTCATCTCCCCTAACTACGCACTAAATCCCAATTCAATCCGGTCTTTAACAGAATCATCACTACTCTTTGGGTCAGGATATTATCAAAGTCGAGGCCAATTGAACGACTTCATCTCCTGCACTCTAAATTCCCCTCCTCGGCCGACCTATTTCGGTTGGAGTCGAAGTAACCTACAAGATATTATTATCCTGTGAACTACGTTCGCCACCATTCGGCCATTTGGCGTTACATTCGCCCACAGAAAGGAAGGAAAATAAAATAAGAATATAACCCCGGCTGTCATGTCTTCACCTTCGGATAACCGATCTTCGTCGAGTGGTGATGAGGCCACCAAGCCTATCAATAAAGCATTTGCGAAAGTAGATCTCGACGGCCACAACCTCCCTCCATCTCCCGCTCCCTCAAGCCCCTCGAACGGGCGTCGTCGGTACGCTCTCGCTACAGAGCTAGTCTACACCGATTCCAAAGACCAATATGGCGCCTCCAGTATTCCCATCTACCAGTCAGCCACATTCAAACAGACGTCTTCATCGGGCGGGGATGAGTACGACTACACACGGTCGGGAAACCCCACCCGGACACATCTAGAACGCCATATGGCCAAGATCATGAACGCCACACGCGCTCTCGCCGTAGGTTCTGGCATGGGCGCATTAGATGTCATCACAAGACTCCTCCGTCCGGGAGACGAGGTCATCACGGGCGATGATTTATATGGCGGCACCAACCGGCTACTCACATATCTATCTACCAACCAAGGCATCGTGGTGCTTCATGTGGACACGACCAACGTGGAGAAAGTCCGGCAGGCTATTTCGAACAAGACCTCTATGGTACTTCTCGAGACACCCACCAACCCGTTGATCAAGATTGTCGATATTCCCGGCATTGCCAAGTCGGTCCGGGAAGCTAACCCGGAAGCCCTGGTTGTGGTCGACAATACGATGCTCTCCCCCATGCTTTGTAACCCTCTCGAGCTGGGCGCCGATATAGTATATGAGTCGGGCACCAAGTATATATCTGGGCATCACGACATCATGGCTGGAATCATCGCTTGCAACAATCCTGCGCTCGGTGACAAGATGTATTTCACAATCAACTCTACCGGGTGCGGTCTCTCTCCCAATGACTCTTTCCTCCTTATGAGGGGAGTGAAGACGCTAGCCATCCGCATGGAGAAGCAACAAGCGAATGCCCAGAGGATCGCCGAATTTCTCGAGTCCCATGGCTTCCGAGTCCGATACCCCGGTCTCAAGTCTCACCCCCAGTATGACCTCCATTGGTCCATGGCACGGGGTGCGGGCGCTGTCCTGTCTTTCGAGACGGGCGACGTGTCGTTGTCAGAACGCATTGTCGAAGCTGCGAAATTATATGCAATAAGTGTGAGCTTTGGGTGTGTCAATAGCTTGATCAGCATGCCGTGCCGCATGAGCCATGCTAGTATCGATGCAAAGACAAGGAAAGAGCGGCAGATGCCTGAGGATATTATCCGGCTCTGCATCGGCATCGAGGATGCTGACGATCTGATCGAAGATCTCTCTCGCTCGGTAAGTACAATTCATAAGCATGGCCATATCATCCAAACTAACAAAAAACTAGCTCGTCCAAGCCGGCGCTGTCACTCTTTCCCTTGATGGTTTTCATGCCGCGGGCTCTGCGGCGGAAATTGGCGCCACGCCGTTGAGCGGTGATACTGTATAGACTATCCTATCTGGTCTCGGTGCATAGTCTACATCTTCTTAGAGACAACCTCCATAGGCTGGGGAATTTGCACTGGTTTTGCATGTTTCCCCTGCCCAAGTATTTGTATTCATATAAACACCAGACGGTGTTGGAGGGAAAAACATGACCGCAAAGGCGTACCCGTACCCGACCAGGGGTCTTGCCTATACCAAAACATATACATGCATGGACTTAAGCCAGCCGGGCATTGTTATCGCTTCATGGGCTTTCTGTTCATGGTAATCAGTAGGGATTGGAATAGGGATATCGTGATGACCCCACCCACCCAGAAGACGACTGATGCATCACCTCGTTGATTGGAAGCGTATCTCGTTCTGTCTCCTTTGCCCAGCGGTTCAGCATAACGGGACTTGGAGATGTCGCCTTAGGCTTAGCTTGAGGTTCGAACGAGGCATACTGGCTCTTCCCTGCCCTATTAGACTCGGTCAGAAAACGGCCAGCAAAAACGATATTGCTTACAACGGACTTCCTTGCCGACTGGTTCTCGGATATGCGATGCGGCATGTCGTCTTGGAGGAGACCTGGACTCCAGTTGAAATATGCCGCCAAGGCAGACTATGGCCGGCAAATTAAAAAAGGAGCTTTGGGTTTCAGGAAGAAAAGATGAATTAAAACACACTTAGATATCCTAAGACGGCTAATGGACTGAATTTCGACCCTTTACTATGTAGCACTTTGCTCAAGAAAGTGCCAACACGTCCCAGCTTTATATTCACAGCTGACTGGAAACCGCAACGTGGAGATCATGTAGCCACTAGTATTCAAACAACCACGATGATTTCACCATCTTTCTGATCGCTACCGGTCGTGCAATCAAAAAGGCTTTGTACAGCTTGTCATATCAGAAGAGATCTTATGGCGTCACACTAATCCATTGGTCCCTTACAGCCGGTGGCTGGTGTGGACGATGGCCAACTGACGTTCTCTGCTGCAGAGGTTATCATCCTCACGATGTTGTACGATGGGATGACATAGGTTCTTCTACGCGAGAAGCTAGGAGAGTGTGTCCCTAACCTAACCTGCCACTCGACGTCGATTGCTATCTAACCCTTTCCCCCCTTTTGTCACACACACACACACACGACGCATGTTCCAATTCCTCTCAGTGGTGAAAGAAGGCGAAAAAAGAACATACAATCCCTATTTCGCCAAGCACCAGAATCTCGTTGGCTGGAAAGGAAGAACGAATAAGTAACCGGTCAGCGGGGAAAGAAACCTACATACCTTGCTCAATGTTGACGGAGTATTGTCTTTTTTCGCTCCTTCACACCCCTTTCCTTCCTGCTTGCTTGCTTGCTTGAAACTGGCTCCCCGGTATTTCCCGCTTTTTTCCCTGTCTGTCGGGGCCGCGAGATACATGTATTCCTTCCCTCGACCGGTTCGGAGATTCGGTTGACCGGTTAAAATGGCTTCGAAGGATTGCGTTGACAAGGTAGGTAGGTTAGGTATTCAGCAGCGAAAAGGTCCTCCTATCCCATCATGATGATTATCCTCCGCTTCGCACCGAGTTACACGTGGTCAGGTCTGGCCATGTGGCCTGCAATGCAAGCAACCGAGGTGGAAAGACCAAGGGGAGTCGACTTGGCCTTTTTGATAAGGAATGCAAGCGCCGTCATGTGAGGATTTTTGTTATGGGTTGACGCGGCTTTTTTCCTTCGAAGTGTGCTGTGGTTGGTGGGATGGCCCTCGGAATATTTTTCTTGGTGGCACGTTAAAAAACGCAGGAAGCCGGCTGGGAAAAGTGAAAGTGGGCAAACCGCGAACCTTGATCCTTGCTTTCTCTTGTTCTGTTTGTTTTTGATCTTTCCGCGGAGAGATGGTCTAAACTACCCCCGAGATTTGTGGCACTGTTTCTTTTCTTGAAAATAGTCGTTGGAACTTTCGGGAGTCTGAATAGTAGTTAGTTTAGTGACAATAGGGGCTGCTCTTTCTTTCTCGTGCTTGCTTCTTCCCACCTCCCTCTTCTCTCTCATACTCGTGATGGGTGTTGTTGCAACGCGATCGAATTATCCACACGAGCGAGGGGAGGACGAGGGCAAACAAGCCGGGGGTACGTAGCGCGTCGAAGAAATGCAGCCGCGTTTCGGTTTTTTTCCTTCGCCCGTAAAATAACAACTTTCATGCCGGCCCATCCACCTCCCCCCACCTCCCTATCATGCATCTTCTTCTCGATGAGGGAATCTTTTCTTAGTCTCTTTGTCCTGTCCAACTTGCTCATGGATGTGAGTCCTCATATTCCTTTTATGCTGGAGGCCGACAACGATTTGGACCAACCAGGAAGAGATAACAAGGAGGGGGGGGTAAATGAAGAAAAACTTAAGCCCAAAAGGAGGATGTAGATTGATGGAGGGACTTGTCGAGTAAAGTTTATGAATGTCAAGAAACCTGTCCCCAGATTGATGAACAAGAACACTACGATATTCCGTCTTACGGGGTCTATACAAACCAACCTTACTATATATATATAACCTATATACACGTGTTATATCCCTCTACTTTTTACTATCTGGGAAGAGTAGGACTGGACGGGACTGGAACCTCGGAGCTGGGACTCAGAACATTATCCGACTGTTACAGATACACTATCATCGACCCACAGTGCCATTCCCGGTGGTCTGATGGCGCCACACACTTTATACACGTATAATTACGTAGATAGGGGTACGGGTGGCTTGCAAAGTACAGACTCTCGGGAGTCGGGACTCTGTCGGATAGGGTGTTGGTATTGGTATGGTATGTACGAATATGTATATCATACCTAGGTACCTACCAAATCAAAATAGACAAAAGTGAGGCGCACATGCATAGGCTGAGTAAACCAACACGTTGCGAGTTCAGGAGAGATTAGGCAGGAGGAATAACCATCAATATTAAAAAGTAAAATTCATCAAAATCAAAAATGCATACGCTGTTTGTTTCACTTGGGTTTTTCCTCTCCCTCCCTGTCATTCCCTTGTCTTGCTTCAGTTCGCTTTACTTTACTCCCTTTTGATTTTTGCGACAAGACTTTCGCCTATGTATATGTCCAAGGTATGTATGTTTGTTGTATGCAACGTCGACATGTGTTCTGCTTGTGTGTCACGACACCATCCAGCCCCCCCTAAAAGGTACTTCATACTAGATATGACCTGCATATGTATAACCACCGCCACGTTACTACTGCCTGTACCTTTATAGTTATTTGGAAATTCTTTGCGCCGGTCTGGGCTCACACAACATTCCACTCTTCATCGGTCAATCGGTCAGTCTTCACCTTCCTTTCGGACCCGGCCGAATTCTTTGTTCTGCTCTGTAGGTAGGTCATAAGTTGGTAAGAATGTGCGAAAAAGAATCGCTTAACTTATGTTTGATAGAGACTCTTTCCAGCTTTCGGCCGCACGTTTTGTTTTCCCTCTCTCTTACACAAAACCAGGTAGTATATTTACCGCTTAACCACGTACGCCAGGGAAACACTGTTTGTCAGATGGGTTGAAGGAAGGGGAGTTCTTATTACCGTTGGGGATCGATATAAAATCTCAAAATCTAGACGTAGTTTTTCTCCTAGAGACCTATATAGGTAGAAAGAAGTACGAGAAGGAGAACGACATCCCCCCTTATGTTTCCGTAATGAAGATGGCCCCCTTACTAATCAAGGACGCAGAACAATGGACACATGCTTATGAGGTTAATATACCTAGAATAGTTCTACCCGTCCAGTTTCTCGCAGAAGCACCCTACCTATGCGAATGTAATGGAATGGTAAGCCCAGACAGTAGGTACTGTTGCCGGCCATTCCATACCTACAAGTACGAGTAGGTATGCAAGACCACCTGTATGAATCATGGTCTTTCAGCGGGAGTTTCATACTTTTGCCGCATGGACAATGAGCCGATATAGGCGTCATCACAGGCCGTTAAAAAGAGGTAATTACTTGTTGTTTATACGTGTACTAGGACTTGAAGCTGTTCCAAAGCAAATGAAAACACTCGCGACACGTTTGGATGAGGGATCGTTGTCGGACAGCTCGGTGGCAGGTGCTCTCACCTGTGCTGGGAATCTTACCTAACATGGAACAAACTCTGTTGTGTACTCGTGAGGTACCTACTTGTAAACGTAATACGACCCCACATTAATTTATTTAGCACGTAGGGACCTTAATGGCCACGGATCCGTGGGCGCGTTGCCTCTTGAATGTCAAAAGTTGACAAAAGCTACCATGACCACCAAACTGGTTCAATCGTGCATGAAATCTTGAGCGCCTGGCGCCAGCATCTCCCCGTGGCTATTTTGATAATCTGCGCCAATATACACACTCCTTACTTATGTGCGCCTTGACCGGAATCGATATTTCTCCCCTTTCGCGCAAGGGATCTAACCTATCCTCACGTTTACTTACAGCTTACGACAACTAGACTGAGTGTACACACCGAGCTCGATCGTTTCGAACCCTCACCATGGCCGGCGCCGGTCGGTTCAAGTTCCTGGCTATAGCCATGGTCTTCCACCTTGTATATATTTACTCTATATTCGACATTTACTTCGTCAGCCCAATTGTCAGTGGCATGCAATTATTCCAGCTGGACCGGTCTCCTGGTCAGAAAGCACCCGCAGACCGTCTAGTTCTCTTCGTCGGTATGGAGTGGTCCGATGCGATACACTGGCTGGCGCAGTTCTCTGGCTAATTATAAGCTATCAGGGGATGGCCTGCGCGCTGATAAAACCTTCCAATCGTTCCCCGAACCCCATCCGAAAACAGAGGCCGATCTAACGCCACGACCGCTCGCGCCGTTCCTGCGATCCCGTGTCCTGGAACATGGAACATTTGGCGTGTCGCACACACGAGTACCCACCGAGTCCAGGCCTGGACATGTCGCTCTAATCGCAGGTCTCTACGAAGATGTTTCGGCTGTTGCGACGGGCTGGAAGCTGAACCCGGTAAACTTCGACAGCGTCTTCAATCGGAGCAGACACACATGGAGTTGGGGGAGCCCCGATATCTTGCCTATGTTCGAGCATGGTGCTACTCCGGGCAAAATCGACGCTTATTGTTATGATGCGGCAATGGAAGATTTCTCGCAAGATGCGCTTCACCTCGATTACTGGGTTTTTGACGGCGTGAAGGACCTTTTTGCAGCAGCGGAAAAGAACAAGACCCTGAACGCCGCTCTTAAACAAGACAAGATAGTCTTCTTTCTCCATCTCCTAGGAATTGACACCACCGGGCATTCACATCGCCCCTATTCGAAAGAGTATTTGAACAACATCAAGGTGGTAGATGAAGGGATAAAAGAAATCACCAGCGTCATCCAGAAATTCTACGGGGACGACAGAACCGCATTCGTATTTACCGCGGACCATGGTATGAATGATTTGGGTAGTCATGGAGACGGCCATCCGGATAATACCCGAACACCACTCATTGCTTGGGGATCCGGTGTCGCGAAACCTGTGGTCCACCAAGAAGGGCCAGCACCCGGGCATGACGAATTCTCCGCCGACTGGAATCTCGACCGAATAAAGAGAAATGATGTGCAGCAAGCTGACGTTGCTGCTCTTATGGCCTATTTAGTTGGCCTTGAATTCCCGGCCAACTCAGTCGGCGAACTTCCATTGACATACCTATCGGCTGATACCAAGGGCAAGGCAGAGGCCTCATTTGTCAATGCTCAAGAAATACTGGAGATGTATCGCGTGAAAGAGTCGTTAAAAAAGGCGAAGCAGTTGCGATATACGCCTTATGAGCCCCTAAGCGAGGACCATGGCAAGCTCCCAGCTGCACGACTTTCGTCCGTTAGGGTCTTGATCGACACCGGAAGGTTTGAGGAGGCTATTGAAGAGACCGCCGCTCTAATGAAGCTTGGCCTTGAGGGAATGCGCTATCTGCAAACGTACGACTGGCTTTTTCTTCGAGCCTTGATTACCATTGGGTATCTTGGGTGGATGGCGTTCGCGCTGACTACTGTGATCGACTTGCATGTCTTACAAGGTTCAACACGACCGTCACGGACCATTGGCGGTGCGGTTTTCTTTTCGTCGATACTCGTCGCGCTGTATGCCTCATTCTTTGTCTCTGACTCTCCTCCCACATATTACGCCTATGCGTTCTTCCCAGTCTTGTTCTGGGAAGAGGTATACGCGCGCCGCGAAAGTTTGGCTAGAGGCAGACGGGCTTTGTTTGGGCATATCACAACCGGGGCCACGTTCGTATCGTATATTCTGAATTCCGTCTCGTACGTAGGCATTATTGTGTCGCTGGTACGTTTTGACGCTCTCCGAATATCGTCGACCTGCTATTGACCACTTCTAGGCACTTGGATATATTCATCGCGAAATATTTACCGTGCTTTTCGTTGTTGCGTCAATCTTCCCTTTTGCGCTCGGTGCATCATTTCTCCGGACGCACCTCGCTCTTTGCGCCACATGGTTCGTCTCATGCCTCTTGATGAGCACTTTCACTTTGCTCCCAGCGAGCAAAATTGAGGACCTGAACCTAATGTAAGTCGAAGCCTCTTGGCTGCCTGGCGAACCAGCCTCTAACAATTCGCAGCATGTGCGGCGGCTCGCTGATGGTGGCTGTCGGAATTTCCTACCTTATTTTCGAGGACCGGTTGCTGGCAGATCCACCCGCCTCAACCAAGCCCAAGGAAAATACACTGTCAAGAACTCTTATAGGCGTCCAGGTAAGTACACCACTCCACGACATTACATATGCTCTTTCTGACGGCGACACAGACGGGACTTATTATCCTCTCCATGCTTGTTACTCGCTCCACTGTATTGTCGCTGCAGGCAAAACAGGGCCTTCCTCGCGGCAATCTGGTGGTCGGCTGGATTGTCCTCGTAGTATCACTCCTCATGCCTTTGGCTCACAGACTTCAGGCGAACAATCACTACCTTCATAGGCTTTTAGTTATCTTTTTGACCTGCGCGCCTACATTTGTCATTTTGACCATATCCTATGAAGGCCTATTCTACTTCGTATTTTCGCTTACCCTACTAACTTGGGTGCGCCTCGAGCACCATAGTCACGCATTCTTACAGGCGAGGAAAGAAGAGACGGAGAGTCGGAACTCGAAGAAAGAGACGGCTGTGGAGGCAACCGGATCCCCATATCGACCATTATCTCTACCAGATGCTCGCGTGGCGCTGTTTTTCTTCGTGCTTTTGCAGTCGGCCTTCTTCAGCACGGGAAATGTAGCATCGATATCGACCTTCAGCCTCGCTAGCGTGTCTCGACTTATCCCGATATTTGATCCCTTTTCCCAAGGGGCTCTCCTTGTCCTTCAGCTCATGATTCCTTTCATGCTCATATCGGCAAACCTGGGAATCCTGAACAAGCGCATAGGTGTCGCGCCGTCAGCACTTTTCATGCTGGCTATGGCCTTGAGCGACATCCTGACCCTCTATTTCTTCTGGGTCGTGAAAGATGAGGGCTCCTGGTTGGAAATAGGGTCGACAATCAGCCATTTTGCCATTGCTAGTATGCTATGTGTATTTGTGGCGGCATTAGAAGGTGTTAGTGCGGTCTTTACCGCTGGTGTTGAATTAGGGAGCACGCCTGTAAAACCGTCCCCAGCGACGAATGGGTCGCCGAAAGAAGAGCAAATACCCGCAACGACGAACGGATTAGTTCCGGAAAACTAGACATGTTACGTGGCATTCCATAGACCACATATAATGAAAACAAAAAGTTCCTCTCTATCAAATCTCATAATTATAGATGCTGCGCATTCTCGTCCAATGAGTAAGAAGCATAACCGAGTAGAATGCATCTGATGTTTTAAACAGTTTACCCTCCTGCTCCTACAGTTGATCTATCTCCATTTTAGGCAATTGCCTCGGTGTTGCGACGCTCATACAAAACACGTGCTCGTCACGCGCTTCCTGTGCGATTTCAACGGCGTTTACGCCGGGATTGCCAAGAACCATGACGACATAGGGAATACCTTATACACATCCATCCACCCAGCGATCTTCGCGTTACAACTGATGGATATCGTAGACGTAAAATGCATGAATAATAGTTCATGGCACGGTAAGAAGTATGGGAATGAGAAAACTCGGAAATAAAATTATATGTATTACTGTTTCAAAGACAACGCTAAATACGTGTAGAGGACCGGACCCAAGATTTCCCCAGGTTTTCTCCAGACTCTATTGCGGAGGTGAGCCCCCCAAAGAGTTAAGCATGCGAGTCAGACGCTACCCTACCTACCTTGCCTTTTGATATGTGGGCAAGAGAAAATGCGCCTTGTTTCCGACTAGGGTAGTTTTACTACGCGCATGAAATGATCTAAAATCCGGGGAAGATGGCCCTGGTCGGTTTTATGATAGGTATTACCTAGTAGGCACTCCCGTAGGGTATCAGTTTCATGTTCTAAGATATCGCTCGTTTTGCTCTCCCGTGTACGAGGTACGGTACGAGGGTAACCTACTTGCGCAAGGAGGTGGTGGAGTTAAGTCGATTTTTGACTTGACCTAAGCCCAATCAGGTATTTGTGTAGTCTAGTTTGGTATCACATGCTTTCACTCTGGGCTTCTTCCCCCGCTAATAAATGATACGGGGCACACAGGCTGATGGGGATGCAGGTGTGCGGTTTCCAGACGACATAGGACGAGACTGCCGTGACAGTATATCGAGTCCTGGTCGCCTAGGTGAGACTCAGAGTTGACAAAAATATAAGGTAGAGACCTGGCCTGTCTAGCAGAGCGAAGCTCGTGGCTTTAATCATTGTAAACGAACAGCGATATATACATGTAGGTTGATCACATAACCTTTACGATCATATGTGCCAAACATATCTGCCTGTGGGATGGGGATTTCTAGAAGTATTCTAATCTAGGAAGTTTGTCCGTGTACGTGTAGGCTGTAGCAAGTTTGCATGTCTACATACCATCAAGCGTTTCATGCCAGAGGTAATTATGCTAGGGCTTCTTCAAAGTATATCGATTCTAAGCACTGATAACCGTCGGGATTTTCGTTTATGTCTCTCTGAATACTGGAACTCGATGTGTCTGGCATCCTGGTAACTCGTCATATTACCCGATATCCCCCGCCTTCACCAGCACAATGGTCTGTAAGTGAACTCGAATAGGCAAGCAAGACGTCTCCAGGCAGGTGTACATGTACAAGTGATCAATAGAGCCGAGAGCCCTTGATGACACAACTGCACTATTGATCTCGCTTGCAGCCTACTACATGACTTGTCTGTATTTATACATGTATGCGACCAAATCTGAGAGACTGTTTCTCTGAAATAATAGATAACGTTAGTAGTACGCAAGTAACATATGTACCTAGCATACACCAACTCATACCTACGAGTATTCAGAGGTAATGCCATTTAATCTACTTGCAGATTTTCGATACCAGTAAAGTACCTACCTCTAAACGGTAGATTCCTGACTCGTAGAGCCTTGTCTAGGATAACACACACTACCTACTAGGTATTTAGCGGTGCTCGGTCACTGAACGCCTCGACATGCCTCACTAAAAGACACTTACAAGTACCTAGTTGGGGCTATGCACAAGGAACTTGGCCAAGGGACCCCGTGAACCCGGTGGCGCCGTAACTGGTTTTCTGCAAGTGTATGGAGCTTGCTACCCTAGACTACATACTTACCTAGAGTGCCGTCCTTACAGTAGAAGCGCATAGTGGCCTATCTCACTAGGTTTACCCTTGGGAACGTTAGGTACTGCTATAGATAAGGTACCTAGAAACGGTAGAGAGCTGTTCCTACCTATCACCGTCAGTGCTCAACACACAAGTTGCCGTTCCTCTACACATTACCAAGTCCTCTCTTTGCTCGCTCTTGCCCGTTGCACCAACCTAACCTACCTATTAACTTCGATCACATCCGTTTCCGTTCACGGGCGTCCGAGCCACTCGTTTCCTCTGCCAGCCACTGAAGGTCCAATACGATGCAAACCGATAGTGTATCTGTCGATAATACATAACTCAAAAGTACCTGATAGTTCAGCCATATGACTTGTTAGATGCGAATCACCGTGCTCCGCCCCCCTCACGAACCATGGCCGACATCGACATGAACTCCGGCAGCGCTGGATCAGTCGCGCAGCAGCAACAGCAGCAGATACAGCAGCAGCAACAAATATCAAACTTAAATCAAAACCTCAACCTTAGCCATAGCCACAAACAAGATAAGACCCAGACTCAGGCTCAGAACCAGACCCAGACCAAGAACCAGAACCAACAGCAACAACAACACAATCAGACCCCGAACCAGCATCATCCTGGCAACTCCCCGGCTCAATCGAACTCCCCCGGCGGGGGTACAATGACCGCTGCCCAAACTGCCCAGCAACAGCTCAGCTTTCGAAGGTGCGCCCACTTGATAACAATTGAAACGGTTTGCGTCGCGATATTCTGACTGACCACAATTTTGCCTTGTCCAGGCAACGTGCGTCAAGAGCTTGCGAGGTAAGTGTGTCCTCGTGCTTTTATATTGTAAAACAATTTGGCATCGGTCGTTTTCGGGGTTGTTTGTCTGCTTTTTATCAATAGCACCACGGCCTATAGTGGCTATTCGGGCTATCTGGGCTATCTGGGGCGCAAAGTGGGATTTTTGACGTTGTGCCGAGGCATCTCAAGAACAATTTCCATTTAGGTCCAGCTCTCGACTAATCATCTCTTGATCCACAGACATGCCATGCTAGAAAGGTAAGGACCACTCACCGCAAACCACGACGAACATTCACATCTTGCACATGTCTGCGTGGGCGTCGGTAAAATGCGAGACGTTCGATTATCCTAACAGACTTTAGGTGCGATGCGACGCGGCTAGCCTTGGGGTCCCCTGCACGAACTGCGTCGCTTTCCAGATTGAATGCAAGATCCCTCAACCTAAACGAAAGAAAACCCAAGCGAACGCGACGAAAGATTCGGACAGGTTGGCGCGCCTCTCATCTCGTGGATAAAGCATCCGAAGGCTAAATCCCTTTATAGTGAACGCGGTGATGTTGGCGACAGTCAATCACCCCAGCCTATGGCTGGCTCTTCGACCACATTCCCTGCGAGGCCGCCCGCCGTCTATCATACATCCGAAGGCGTGCCGCCGACCACCTTGACCGAGGCCCAAGCGAGGAAGGAAGAAGTCGATAATGATACTTTTGTTAATCTTGTCATGAAACCCAAGTTTACGAGAGCTCCCATCACCGAAGCCGGCCGCGTCGCTTTCCTAGGCGAATCGTCGAACCTCACATTATTGGTGCACGACCGTCAGGGCTCCTCGGATGTGGTACACTATCCATTACCGGAGAATGTGCGTGGGTCTCGAGCCCGCCTGACCGAACTCGATAACATCGAGATAGACATTCTTCATCAACGAGGGGCATTCCTACTCCCCCCGCGGCAGTTATGCGACGAACTAATCGACGCCTACTTCAAATGGGTACACCCGATAGTACCCGTCATAAACAGGACTCGGTTTATGAGGCAGTATCGGGACCCTAAAAACCCCCCTTCCCTGCTCCTGCTTCAAGCCGTCCTGCTGGCCGGGTCACGAGTATGCCAGAATCAACAGCTTATGGACGCTAATGGCTCAACCACGCCTGCTGCGTTAACATTTTACAAGAGGGCGAAGGCACTGTACGATGCTAACTACGAGGATGACCGCGTGACCATCGTACAGTCCCTAGTGCTCATGGGTTGGTACTGGGAAGGGCCCGAGGACGTGACGAAAAATGTATTCTACTGGAGTCGCGTTGCCATTATCGTTGCGCAAGGTTCCGGCATGCATAGGAGTGTAGAGGGCTCACAGCTTAGTAACGCAGATAAGAGACTGTGGAAGCGTATATGGTGGACTCTGTTCACAAGGGACCGGTCGGTTGCTGTGGCGTTAGGGCGTCCATGCAATATCAACCTGGACGATTGCGACGTGGAAATGTTGACCGAGGACGACTTCGTCGAGGACGAGCCTGACAATGCGACAGGTTTCCAGCCGGACCCCATCCACGTCCATTTCTTCCTACAATACGTCAAGTTATGCGAGATCATGGGTCTGGTGCTCTCGCAACAATACTCGGTGGCATCTCGTGGACGACGTCAAAATGCCATCGATCTTACGCACAGCGATATGGCCCTGGCCGATTGGTTACAAAACTGCCCCAAAATGGTGTACTGGGAGATGCCGCGACATCATTTCTGGAGCGCACTTCTCCATTCCAACTACTACACGACGCTATGTTTGCTCCATCGAGCGCACATGCCACCAAATACGGGCAGCCATAGCCAATCTAGATTCCCCGACGAATCGTCGTACCCCTCGCGCAATATTGCCTTCCAAGCTGCAGGAATGATTACGTCTATTATCGAGAATCTATCTGCCCATGGGGAGTTGCGGTATTGTCCCGCATTTGTTGTCTATAGCCTGTTCTCGGCGCTTATTATGCACGTCTATCAGATGCGCTCACCCGTGCCGTCTATTCAACGGGTCACGCACGACCGCATAAGGACATGCATGGATGCTTTGAAAGACGTATCCAAGGTGTGGCTGGTGGGGAAGATGGTTTACACGCTGTTCGAATCTATTCTGGGCAACAAGGTGCTCGAGGAGAGGTTGCAGAAAGCAGCCGGAAAGCGTCACAAGAAGGCCCAGCAGAGCTTCTCGCAGTTGGATCAACATCAGCGGCAACAAGAAGCTGCTAAAAGAAAATACGACGAGATGGCTATTGACTTTAGCGTAACCACCCCTACACCCCAGGAATCTTACGAACGATCTCGTCCTCAGACGCCGCGAAACGAACCCGGGACGAACCAGCCGGCCATGGGGCCTCCCCTAACTTCCCCTCACACAAGGTCTGGAGACGCATTTATGGGAGGAACTAACAGCAGACCGCACACTCGACCAGCAACACCGTTCAATCCTTCATTTTCGGCTCCTGGTACGCCACCGGATCTCTATCTCGTCACGAGGAATTCGCCGAATCTGTCCCAGTCGATATGGGAAAACTTCCAGCCTGATCAGCTCTTTCCCGAAAGTTCAGCCGGACTGCCACACATGTCTCCTCCTCAGAACAATCAGAGCCTGGACCCCAATGTCATGTCGCAGATGCAGGGTATGTCGTCTTCGATGCCGGGCCAGCCCAACTACTTCCAAGGACTAGGGACGCCAAGAACGACCAAGGGAAGTCCGATGCAGGCTAACACTTTCTTGCAACCAGGACTAGGCGGTTTCCAAGGACAAGCTTCGACACTATGGCCAGGCGGCGATGTGAGCGGGATGCAGGAGGGCCACAGTCCCAGTGATAGCTGGAGTACTGGATCCGGGCAAGGTCAGCCTGTACCTGCAACATTGAACGTGGAAGATTGGTAAGCATGTTCTCTTGTTTCGGTCCAAATGAAGAAGGGGTGGCGCTGACAATGATGTGTGACAGGTTTCAATTTTTTGGCATCAACGGCAACGATGTTAACTTAGCAGGGATCGACCTATCGATGAACTGATGATTTTCTTTTTTGTATAATGGAAAGACAGGCTTTAAAAACTCGGGCGCACGGAAGCATTGACTCACTTGCTTTTAGGTTTGGCCGGTTCTACGTAAAGCATTGGAGAGGGCACATGCCAATCTGGACAGACTCAATATACTATCATGTCGCTACATGCTTTGCCATATAGTGTGGTTCGACAGTGATATGTACGAGTATGAGGATAACATTTACCTGGGTAGCTAGGGTACCTCGGGATTGGGATATGTTCAAGTCCTAAATAGAAATTTATCATGATCCGCAAGGAGGATACCAGCTCACGATACCTACTCGTAAGATGCCGGGCCATCTCCTCGAAACTTTAGTTCCTCTTACACCATTTTGTCTCTGTAACTTCCCTTATCTACCTTCTCCTGCCCAGTTGTTATTTTTGGCCCGGCATATGATTCAGGGTCGCACCAATGTGCCAATGTCGTAGGTTAGCATGTCATTGGCCGAGACGAGTTCTTGGATTATATGGATCATGGATTGTAACAGGACAATAGGTCAACCCTAACCACCGATAGAACAGATGCACCAAGAGAACACTGCATGTCGCTATTGGTTGTACAAATGTAAGCGTGTTGCGTCGTACTATATTACGTAAGGTTGCCGGAACATGGCACGATGAGAGCAGGTGTGCCAACAGGTTATTTTGGGTGGGAGAACATGCTGGTACGGGCCGTTATCTTTGGGTTTTACTTTACCTTGACCTTAAAGGCTGCAAACGTGTTTCGATAAGCTTAATGTACATTTAAGCGTAATTCCATGTTATCTAGTATGGTTTTGAGAACAATTAGAGGAGACTGATTACCTGCGTCTTGTTATTCGAACATGTACGAGTAGATAGAGGCTCTGTCAAAGTAAAAGGTCAACAGCCACACGGGAATGCAGGTACCTCACCTTGATCGCAAAGCCCCTTTCGAACCGCACTCACCTCCTTTCTACGAGCTCGTACTCGTACGTAGGCCCGTAGGGTCCTGTAGCAGTGTAGCCACTACCTATTACTACCTGTACGCTAGCCTGTATGCGGCCGTTTTACCGTGGGGATCAACCCACTGGCAATTTGGGGCGGCCCGCTACTATTCTCGGTAAGTGGGTAGCGAGTCAACGACCTGACAATATCTACACGTACCAACAACACCAGTTTTGTTCATCTCTTTTGACGATTTCGAATTAGAGTCCACCCTTGCTCAATCCCACGCACCGCCGATAAGGTCATCCAGTGCCAGATTTGGAGTTACCGTAGCCGGCCGTATATCAATACCCCTTTGTATCCTGACATCAGCCCTACCATAATAGTTCAAGTTTGAATCCATGTCCACGTTTTAGAGGGTAATCGATGTGATCTCGCAAATCGCCGCCGCCGCCGCCGCCGCCGTCACTGTTCCCAGTCTCAGCTTTGATGCGCCATTAGCTCTTCAGCCCGCTTCGTGCGGACGCAACCGTGTTTTTCGGCTACATATATATTCTTCACCATGGCCGATTCCGTCTCGAATTCCACCCCTCCCCTTTCGAGGTCCTCGACGGCATTGACGCCAGCAGGCGTCAACGACCCTGCAGGCGCGCGACCGAGAAATAGGAGGACGCATTATAGCAATAATGCACCCGCCGTAGGGAAAGACGTGTCTAATCTGCAGCCCATGGGTCCAAGCCCTTCTCCGAGCCGAGGCGTAAGTCCAATGCCAGCCGCGCGTCTTACCAACATCAAGACGCAGTCCAGCGGATTGTCAAGCCCTCTCAATGGTGCTTTCTCCCGCGGTCTCCTCGAAGGGTCTTGGGCGCCTAACTGGGCGCAAGTTCAGGATTTTGCGACATCCCTGCTCGACGGCGGATACAGTAGCGAGCCTTCACGTCCAAATAGCAGAAGCGGGTCTAAACCGACCCCCAAACCGTTCTGGAAAGGCTTTGCAGGAGCCAACAGATTGACTCGTAAAGTGTCGGCAACATGGGGACCCGCCCCAGCCGACACGTCACGCCCCGTTCATGGCGACATCGCCGCCGGTTCTATAGCCGAGCGGGAGGCAGAGTTAATGGCGAGAAAGAAAGCAAGCGTATTAGAAAGCCACGAAGGGGTCAATGGCGGTTTAGACGTCACCGGGAATTACAAGAGGAGGAATTCGGACGAGAACCTGCGGAGTGTGAGCCAGCCTGTCATAGAAGAGTACTTGGTGTATCTGCACCACGTACAGCCCACTGACACTTACGCCGGCATCATCCTCCGTTACAGATGCATGGAGCACGCGTTTCGCAAAATCAATGGTCTATGGTCGCGGGATAACATCCAAGTACGAAAACACCTCATGATACCTGTCGATGCGTGTGAGACCAAAGGCCGGCCTTGTGATCCCCCTTCATTCCGTTCACAAAAGGTTGACCTCTTGGCTACAACACCCCGGAGCCCCGATAATGGTAGCCTCGGCCAGGCTAGCCATGGGAATTCAGAAAGGCTCCACGACGACTATTTCGGTTCTCTGAAAGGCAAGGCAACTGAGAATATGGAGCAGGAAACGGATGATCGGCCTTGGGTTCATGTACGATGGGTAAAATTGGACTCACTACAAGAACCGGTGGAGATAGTCAGAGTCAAACGAACCGCGGTAGGGTATTTCCCTCCCAGGAGAAAGAAGAGCACCCATACCATATCAACATTTTCGACGCCGCGCCAGTCTCTAGATTTGTCGAAACCGGCGTCGAACACGTCGGGTGTTCCTGAGAGCCCCGGGGGCGTATCTTCGACGCGACGAAGCTCCATTAGCGCAAGGCCGGCAGCCGCTAGCCTCGGGTCGCCAGCGTCTTCTAGGAGTAGGGTCAATAGTGCGGGTCAAACAGAAAATGTTCCGGCGTGGATGCGCAAACCAGGGGGCGTAGGCTCAATGGGCAGGAGTGTCAAGGCACCAGGCCCGGCTAGAGATCCGATCAACACATGGGTCAACAAGCGACTTCCCGGTTTTAACATCGACTCGTTACCATCCATGTCGGTCATGGGTTCCGAAACGGCCCACTTTGGGTTTTCTAAGACGGCAGAAGAAAGTTCAGGGATCGTGGAGAGTCCGTATGAAGACGGGCGGGAGGTAATGACGCCGTCACAAAGTGGCATGGGTCTTGAGAATGCAGCGGCATCGGTCGAACATTGGTTGCGTGGGGCTTGGGCTAAAAGACCAGTAACACCGAAACTGGGTTCCCTACGAAAACCTACCGATGACCTCGACCTTATCGAGCTCACCGACGCTCACAGCGATGACGGACGGGCGGGGGGTCCAGGCGGCCTTTCATCCAGTGGCAGTCTCTTGGACCAGGGACTTCTTGGCTCTAGCAGTCGAGGCAATGGAGAAGGGTCGTCCACGATGCGTGGCAGGTCGATGGGTCCGGTTGGAGAAGATGGAAAAGGAAAGAAAGCCTACTGAACAATCTTGAAAAAGTACTACGAATTTTCCGCTGTTCGCCTATTCTGGCGGCTCTCCTGTAGCTCAAACATGTAATAGTCGACATTCGACATTAGACTTGCATGTTTTCTTGTCTGGTGCGGTCTGCATCGTTGGGGGCGTTCTATTTCCTGGGTTAGTCAAGATGAGCGGGACCGCATACTTTTTTACTCTTTATTTTGTATATATTTCTCACACATTCCTCATTCTCTTCCGCCTACTGCATACAAGTACTGGGCGACGACTAGATCTACATAGATAGCATGCTGACACATCAATCATCGACTGCCTCCGATTTCATAGTGTGGGCAGGTTATATTGCTTGAGTGAAATGTTTATGGGTAATTATATCATTCAGCATGTATTTTCAGTCTATTCTTATCTTGTACTGCTTCGAAATTGAAGGCTAGATATCGTCCAGTATATATGGTTTTTGTAGCGAAACATAGCTCGGAGCAGTCTACACCTACAACGTCTGCCAATGTTGTGAAGGTGACCCACGCACGCCGAACTACGGGTACGTACCTACCCACCTAACCAACAGAACCTGATAAGATAAGAATTCCGATGCTCGGTTCACTGCTGTAGCAATAGCAAGAGCTTCAAAGCAACATAACCTACAGACGACACTTTACGATTCAATGACAGCCGTTTAGTTTCGAATTATCATGGGACATCCCCCCTGAAACCGGTCATCATTCCAACTTTTCCGGCAACACACAGCTCAGGCTCGATCCCCTTAGATTAGGTCACCAGTGACCAGTCTACAGCGAGGGGGACCACCGAGGGAGACGAACACGGACGAAGAGTGTTCCAGCACGGCTTATCTACCTGCCCCGGAAATACGAGTACTTCGCCGGCCTATCTGTCCCTTCGAGAACCTGGACTCGATCCCGAGATTCGAGACTATAGGCGACGGGAGGGGATAAGTAGTGGACATTCCAAAAGGCGCAAAGACGACATTTACGAATACCACAAAAGGCTTGACGGCCAGGCGTACTATCGTATAGGTAACCTGCACATGGGCATGCTCGACCCAAACGCCCGCCCGGACTGGACGCCCAGCATAGTCGGTGGTCTTGGGGCAGTATAGCGACAGGGGAAAAGGAAAAGCGGATAGGGACGGGATAAGCAGGGGAACAAAATGCCCATCTGCATCGAATGTAGACATCCCGTCCGGACGCTCTGGACCCAGTACTCGGGCGCCGGCGACGCGAGCTCTAATATCCGTCTCACGGTGTGCCGGAATTGCGGGCGCTTTTGCGATAAATATGTCGAGCATGACTTTGTCGTGCTGTTTATCGACTTGGTGTTGATTAAGCCACAGGTATGTGTGAGCCGAAAGTTTTCTATTCGGTGGGGGGGAGAGAGGAAGGTTAAAAACGTTTTGGCTAACGGGGAACATAGGTATACCGTCATCTATTACACAATACTTTGATGCGCGACCGCGATCAATTCGACGTATGTGCCTTGCCCCTTTTCCCGGCGATGGGCTTTAGCTAATCGAGACATACGTAGCCATCAATAATACGACTGGGCACTCTGCTGCTCCTGTTCGACGTTTACTTAACGTGGGCGCGTATCGAAAAGCAGGGCATACCCGATTCCTCGGGTGCGATTGCGTCAGGGAGGAGTAATCTAGGGGTAATAGCTCAACAGCCCATTGTATTCCAATATATCTTCTTCCGTACGTCTCTCCCCTTCGTCCTTTTTAAAAGGCCCCGCCCCTGGGACGCTGACCAAAAATTCAGTTATCCTCTGCACATTCTCAACCCTCGCCTTCCACATAAGCATCCGCTTCCTGACCTCGTCACCGGCCTCGCCTCTGTCATTCCTCGGTCTGCTGCCTACCTACACGCGGCCCAACTCTGTCTCGACGGCCCTCCTCGTCTCGAGCAGTACCAAACTCTTTCCCATCCTCATGGTCATCTGGGATTACGACGTGCCGGCTGCCGCGCGCTCGCTCGGCTGGGCTGTTGTCGCTAATAATGTCGAGGCCCTCGAGATCCTGCTCGACTGCGGATATGGCGTCGCCGTTATCCTGGCTGGTGCCGGCTCCGTGGCCCGCTGGCTCGTCGGGAGAAGTATACTCTGGTGTGTAGGTCTCACCGGCGTCGACTCCGTCGCCGGGAGCGATGTCGCTGTTGACGGGAGGGCTTTGTGGGCTCTGTTGGGCCGGGTTAGGGAATGGGGTGGGAGTTTGGCTGTTGGTTAGCCGTTCTTTGCTTTATTCTCGGTACTATAAATAGCTGAGATTTTGATTGTCTTGTTTTTACTTAGCGCAGCGAATAATGTACCTTTAACCTCTTATCATACCCCTTTCTATAGGCTACTCTTACCATGTTAGTGAACAAGAGACCATCTTTTTCATCGCCCAACACCGCCAGTATCATCAGACCGCGTTATGGTCGTGATTCTGAGGAAGTTATATTGATAGATCCAAGGATACCAGCCGGCTTACTACAGTTAAAAGATAGACAGTGGCAGGCGGAGAAGGACGAAGATGCCACGACATTAGTGACCATAGCTTGATGCACCCCTGCCCCTACCCTCGTCCTCTCCCTTCCTTCCTCCCCGTCGGGCTGTTTGGGACCATTCATTTTTCAACTCCATGCATTTGTTGATACAGACCACATATGTTCTGCCCTCTGTAGGACGGTCCGTGTCCTTCCTGTCCGGTCTAGTCTTTCGATAATCGTACCCCTTTATTAATTATATGTCGACCTCGCACTGAATCTCCGATCCGCAGACGTCAGTTCCCGGGAAATTTGTCCGATTTCCCTATCCCTATCCCCTCCCCCGCCCCAACCTCGTTCGTATCGGTGTCGAGACTCCATCCGCGTGGTTATTCGGCTTCGTTTGGATTATTGCTGTTTTTTCTCACAACCGTGAGATTGGGATGTGTAATTCAAGGATATATAGTTTCGTGTTAAAGAAGAAAAAAAACCGCCGTTCAGTGTTCGTATTGAAACCCTTCTTTAATATCCACGCGCCGAGGCACGATCAACGGGTGTAGTTGAGCCATGAATGTGATGAACCACATTAGATAGCAGCTGACGAATGCGATGATGAGGGATGAACGCCAGGTCCTAACAATCAGTCAGTCAGCTAGAGGGGAGAGAGGAATAGGTAAGGGTAAGGGTAGATAGAACTCACGTCTGGTTCTCTCCCTTTGGTGATAGGAACCATGCGGCGATACACATGGCTGCTACGACTACGAGGCCGACGAAGACGCTGTACCTGTAAAATAAAAAGAAAGAGGAACGGAATTGATTAGTTTGGGTTTCGTTTTCGAGTTTCTGGAAACCTTGGATGGGGATGGGGATGGGGATGGGGATGGGATGCGATGGTTTGTAGAAGCGTACCCCTGCGCCATTGTCTCGCTTTTGCTCTGCTGTTTTTTGTGGTGTAATATGAGGTCGGTCGATCGGTCGGTCGAGGCGAGGACAGTATAGCTTTTGGGTTTATTATTGTCAAGCAGCCCGAGGTCGTTCGTTGTCGAGCTGTAAATCTTTATTCTAGTCGTTGGTATGATGATGCTAGGTTACAGGTAGCCTAGGATTCAGGAAGCTCCCGATGCGCCTTGAGCTCCAGTACGCCAAGATTGACTTGCTTAGTCATTGCAGTACCTACCCTGGAGCCACCCGTGCTGTTACTGTTACTACGGCTCTTACTGTTACCGGTACTGTTATTACCTGTCAAAGATCGCCTGTATGTGGGTAACGCTACCCTGGAGACAGCATTCCCCTTAACTTTACATTCGTACTCGTAAACACCACCATTGCAATTGCATTCTGTTCTCAGTTTGACATATCATCAAATACGTATCTGATAGAAAGTCGACTAAATCATCATAAACTCATACAGACCATCATTAAACATCATTTTCAAACTTCAACCCATTCAGCTTCCTCACAGCACCATAGATACCAGCAATATCCCCCTTGGCGCCTCCAGCGTGATCAGCCACGACCTTGAGGTACTCGTCACCCTGCCTGGCCATATTGAGCTCGACGCCAGCCACCTTCGCAATGCTCAAGGCGTGACCGGCGTCCTTGCGCGCGTTTTCGGCCGAGAAGAGCGGCTCCTCTCTCTTCCAATACACGCCCTGCGTCATGCGCTCGGCGTAGGCACTATACAGGTTCCCAAACAGGAGATCGACGAACTGCTGAACGGGCTCTGTGCCGACTCCCGACTTCTCTCCCAGCGTGAGGCCCTCGCCTAGCTGTGACGCCATGTTCAGGATGAATGAGTTGCCTATGATCTTCAGCTTCGACGACGACTCGCATGGCTTGTCGTCGAAGGGGATCTCTGCTCGCCCCATGACACCCGTCATGTATGGGCGGATTCTGTCGATTGATGATTTGGGACCCGCTGGTACAAAGCTGGGAAATCAATCGAATTAGATATGCGTAAAAAGGGCGCGGTAAGAAAGTAGGTTGGGTTTGGGTAAATTCACACTCACACTAGAGTGCCGGCCTCAGCAACGGCAGGTGGGCCAAAGATGGGCGAAGCAACAAACTCCCCTCCCTTGGCGAGCACGTCTTCGGCCACCTGTTTCGTCGTGTCCGGGTGAATGGTCGAGCAGTCGACGATCAGCTTCCCCTTGACGTCGGACTGGAGAATAGTGGCGACGGCCTCCCTCACGGCCGCGTCATTGCTCACGACGGTGAAGATGATGTCTGCCCTTTTCACGCCTTCGGCAATGGTGTCGACGACTTCTGTCTTGCCCGTCGGTAGGGCTGCGGCCAGGTCGTCTGATCGCTTCCGGGTGCGGTTGTACAGGATCGGAGGCTTGTCTAGGTTACCTTTGGTTACGAGGTTCTTGCACATTCCCTATTTTCGACACAATGGTTAGTAGACTGCCTAACCTAGGTATTTTTGATAATAACTTTTATGGGCTTCATTATGTAAACTCACTCTTCCCATATTCCCCAGTCCGACCCACATGAGTTGAGGCGCCATGATGATAGGTATATGAAGGCTTGGTAATAATTAAATTTTTTCCCTTTTGGTTGCTTTGAAACCTGTAGTTTGTTCTTGAAGTTCCAATATCGGGTTGATGGCAGTATGATAATGTTGTAAATACCGGTACCGATGCACCGATATGACGTTTGCGGTTCGGAGGGGCAGGTTGTAGTCTAAAGTGTATGCAGATAGATAGCAACGCAAGTTATTAAAAGGGAGATAATGCGACCCTGGAGTTTAGACGATGGAAACTAATTGCTGAATAAAACACAAGATAATACCTATGGTTCCTGTCCGTTTAACTTACCATGTATATATATATTTTCTACGTTGATGTGACTTATACCTTATATTGGTGACATGTTTCGGCGTCGTCTTGTCGGGATTTAAATTACCCTGGCGGTTTATTAAGACGAGCCCCGCAAAAATCACCGTCCCGCGCGGCCGCTTCCTAACCACATACCTGGAGCTTCACTTATTCCTAATTTGTCACATCTTTTTTTCTTTAAAACAAGTTCGAATTACCAACGTCATTCAATCGACACTTATCTCGGCTTTATATCTCGGAACGCCGAGAGAAGATATTTGCTCGGTTTTGGGCTTGAAGTCATTAGCGGAAATCTTGGAGCTTTACGTCTATCGTATGTAACCGTGCCTGTATGACAAACGAGCGCAAAGTTCAACCCTTTCCCCGTAAGAGGTATCTATCGTAAAAGGTCACAAAAATAAGTCTGTACCTTTAAGGCTTCGAAATCGGAATCGAACAGGGTAGGCCCTCTCTCTCTCTCTCTCTCTCTAATGGGCCTGTCCTCAAACCCCACATATCACGATGTTGTCAAGTAGGATCCGGTCACGGTGGTCGCGATTACGGACACTCGGCCGACGACCGCCCTCTTACATAATCAAGCAACGTCGGGATCTACATCTCGCACCGCCCTTCTTATTAGACGATTACACCCCTCGGTATCAGCTCTTGTCCGAGGTCGACGCGGCCAAGAAGCGCTCGCTGGCCTACGCGCATTTGCAGAATTGTAACTTGTGTCCGAGACTATGTGGTGTGAACCGGTTCGAGAAGACGGGCATGTGTCTTATTGGAGGGGATGTTAAAGTGAATGTTATCGCACCGCATTTCGGCGAGGGTATGTATCATTGAAAAAGAAAAGAGAAAAAAAAAAAAAAACCTAGAAAGAAGAAATGAATGACTAACACAAGAGGTGATGGAAAGAACCGTGCATCCAGGGCCACAACGGCAGCGGATCTGTATTCTTCTCAGGGTGTAACCTCCGCTGCTCATTCTGTCAGAACCATGATATAGCTCACCAGCGTAACGGGTTTGACCTGACGCCTGAGCAGTTGGCGGAATGGTACATGAAGCTTCAGGAGGTGGGGAACGTGCACAATATCAATCGTAAGTTGGGCCGACTTCTAAGGCGGAAGGGGGAGGGGACATGATGAATTAAACCTCGATATCACTAACCCAAACGATAAAAAAATCAGTCATAACCCCGGAACACGTGGTCCCCCAAGTCGCCTTATCCATCATCCACGCAAGAGACCTAGGGTTAAAAGTCCCGATAGTATACAACACCTCGGCTTTCGACTCCCTCGCCTCCCTGGAGCTCCTAGACGGGCTCGTAGACATCTACCTCCCGGACTTCAAAGTGTGGACGACGAAATCGTCGCGCCGTCTCCTCAAAGCAGACGACTACGCCGCCGCCGCGAGGGAGAGCGTGCGAGCCATGCACGCCCAAGTCGGCGACCTGTGCTTCACCGCCGACGGCATCGCCAAGACGGGCCTTCTCGTCCGCCACCTCGTCATGCCGGGTCTCGAGGCCGAGGCTGCCGAGATCGTCCGCTTCATGGCCGAGGAGGTTTCAAAGGATACGTTTGTCAACATCATGGAGCAATATCGCCCTGATGCGCATGTAGGGAAACCTAGCAGACGGAGGACGGAGAAAGGTGGGCAAGAGGAAGAAGAGGTCCGGTATGCCGAGATCAATCGTCCCGTTACATCTGAGGAGGTCTCTGCTGCGAGGAAAGCTGCCGAGGCTGTTGGTCTCTGGCGCTTTTGCGATCCGCCTAGACATGATGGATTTTCTTTGTGAGGGGTTGATGTAGACTACCTACCTGCTTCTAGTATTGATTATGAGTAAATATGCTTAATAAGGTATGTAAGTATTTAGTAAACTGCCCTTCCATCTACGGAGAATGCAGTTGCTGAAATTCATCGGTACAGACACGAACCAATTTTTGCTACGAATATCTTCCAGCCCGTTGCATGGTGTCTGTTTGCTATCATACTGAATTCCGTCGCACAGTATTGCGGGGCCCTTCAAAACTATAAACAGGAATACGTACGATTGTCATTCTCCGAAGGTTGATCGAGAATCGCGCCTTACCCTGCAGAACACCGGGTGGTACTACGTTATGTAGATAAGTATAGAAGCTTGGGGAACATCGTATCCTAGTTGAAACGATACTGTGTTGATATTATCTATCTGCTCCCAAGCGTGTTGTACGCGGTATACAGTATCGCGCATTGATGCCCACCCCTGAAGCCTCTGGAATAGGAGTCTTTTGGGGTGGTTACGACGTACTCTATGACTACAGCGGGTTTCCATGTGAACCCAAAGTTGTATACGAGATGGCGAGGAAAGATAGGTAATTTTCTCGATTACTTGCGGCTTTATTGGTCTTGAAGGATGTGCGAGCCTAGAGCTTAAAAGGGGTGGTTGCACCCAGTTGCTGGAATACGTCTAAGCCCCCTGAACTCGGAACGTTCTTCCGCTTGCCGTTTTTCTCTCCTTCTCCTCATTCTCCGGTCGGGCACGGCGCAGAACTACGATAAATCAGCATCGAACTTGGTTAAAACTAATCACAAACGGGTATGAAACTTACCCTGGAGGAAATCGGCCGTTCTCCTTCTCATGCGTGAGTGGATGTATGCCTAGTAAAAGATTAGCCATGTACACCAGTGGGACCATGATACAGCTCGTTTGCGTACCTTCGAAGCTTTGATATGGTAGTGGAAGTAATCTCTGAATGTTTGGATGTGAGAGATGACATCGGGCATCCGTTGCGGCGTCAAGTGTCGCGGGAACAGTACTAAGACCCTAGGTTAGTAATGCATGTGTCAACTCTGACGGGAAGTGCAAAAATCATACCAAAAGTTACGTATCCGATCTCTCCCCCGGTTGTGGCTGTCACGCCGGGGACACCCTGCAGCTCTAGTGGGGGGTCATTGCGGAATAAGACTTGCGGCGCATTCTGGATTGCTCTTCTCCGCGCGTCGACGAATTCTTGGATAAAGACCTTGCCGAAGACTCTGTCGGTCTCTTCGCGGAAGATG
The DNA here is from genome assembly GCA_022579005.1 of Poronia punctata. Classification (NCBI taxonomy): domain Eukaryota; kingdom Fungi; phylum Ascomycota; class Sordariomycetes; order Xylariales; family Xylariaceae; genus Poronia; species Poronia punctata. Next base: position 60,958 of record MU401475.1, read on the forward strand.
GTACTGAAGATGACGGTGACGCGGTCGTGGCTTGCCTTGACGTAGATGGCTTCCTCGTCACGGTAGTGGATAGCCATGACTTGACCACCCTCTCCCACACCCTGGGGTGCTTCTTCACTCGTATATTTTGAGGCCGCTTCCTTCAGTTTGTAGTGCTCGGCGTATGCGCGCTCGAAAGGGGCGGCCATCGCGTTGCGCTTCAGTAATGAGATCTTGTGGATCAGCTCGTCTCGCGCCTCTAAGCGGTACAACGGTCTATAGTTAGCACACACACATGGCATTTCACTAGCAACCGGTGACTAGGTGGTTATCATACCCTTTTCGGCCGGGAGCTTCTCCAGATCTACCAAAACGGAGAAGTCATAGCCCGTCTCAGGGGCTACGACGTATTGACCGTATTCGCGCTGCAGCACCTCTTCGGCCCCATACTGCACAAGCTCCTTGAAGCACCTGATCTGGAGCGACACGAGTATCTGAGTCTTCGTCTCGGGTGTAGAAATGTGGAAGGTAACGCCGTCAAAGTCGGATACGGTCTGATCGATGTGAGCCGGTGGTGCTCTGCATGGCGTCGTGTTAGCATGCCTTTGTTGGACTCCTCTGACGGTGGCTGGATCCTCCTCGTATTCCGGTGCTGCAATGCCTTTTATAAACCTACCCGGAGAATCTCTCCGTCAAGACAGACTGTATCAAGACATTCTGGTAGTCTAGGAGGAGCATCTTGTCATGAATGGTAGTGTTGCGGTCTGGAACGATGTCGGATGTCTTCCAGGGTGGCCCTGAAGGAGATTGGTGGTGATTGACTACTCGATCGATAGGCCCGTGGGGAAGTAGCTCGATGGGTGATAGGGCGCGAGTTTGTGGCCGATACAGTCTGATATGAATGTTCCAACTACGCTGGGCTGTACGGTGATCGAGTGTCGTCCTCACACATAAGGTACGGTGCGGTAAGTGCTAGACTAGGAGTGCTAGGTACTAGGTAGGCTACGAATGTACCACAGTAGGCTGCTCCATGCTATATTCCCCCCATTGACTCTTGAGCAAGTAACCTAACTTAGTAGCTGGTGGGGCGGTGACGGTGCTGCCCGCTTACGTCGGTTGACCCTCTTTTCTTAAGTGCTTCAATTATGGGGCTGTGCATGCTATGAGGGCATGATAAGCATTCTTATCGGGGTGTCCCTCCATAAAAAAGTCCAGGACAATTTTTGGCCCTACAGAAGCGCGCCCTTGTATCCGTAGATAGGTTGTGTCGAGTATTACAGCAACCAGGTCGCGATCATGGTAAAGTCATATTTGTAAGGATTTTCCTCACCCAACTGCTTGCGGTTATACTAGCAAAAGGCATCTCGGGCTAACGAGTGTCAATACGTTTCTAGAAAATACGAGCATGCGAATTCCTTCGGTCTTGTAACTTCCGGTACCTCGAACATTCTCTGGACCTCTAAAGATGGCTCCAGCACGAGCGCAGGCCAGGCCATTGTGGCTGCGAACGAGGAGGTCATCAGTTGGGATATCAAGACAGGCGACATTTTGAATCGATGGAGGGACTCGTCATGCGCCGCACAGGTAACCGCCATTGCGCAAAGCAAGATCGACAAGGACGTTTTCGCTGTTGGATACGAGGATGGAAGTATTCGGCTATGGGACAAGTACGGAACAATCGTCGTAAACTTCAACGGCCACCGCTCCGCGATTACAGCCCTTGCTTTCGATCAATCGGGCGTACGTCTTGCTAGCGGTTCCAAGGACACCAACGTTATTATATGGGATTTGGTCGCCGAAGTGGGACAATATAAACTGCGCGGACACAAGGATCAAATCACGGGGTTGCAATTTGTAGAGCCGCAAGAGGAGCTAGCTCAGGATGATGGCGCTCAAGCGATGGTTCTCGACGATACAGCGGACGCTTCCGAGGGCTTTTTGCTTACCACGGGGAAGGACTCGCTAATAAAACTCTGGGATCTGGGTTCAAGGCACTGCATCGAGACGCACATTGCTCAAACGAACGGCGAATGTTGGGCCCTGGGCTTATCTCCGGATTATAGCGGCTGCGTAACTGCAGGCAACTCGGGAGAGCTCAAAATTTGGGCACTCGACGCGGCATCTCTTGCTTCGTCCCGGCATCAAGTTGACGTATCCCCAAATACGCAATACTTGCACGATCGAGGAACTCTATTTCGACAAGGAAAAGACAAAGCTACGGAAATCATCTTCCACCCTCGCCTAGATTACTTCGCCGTGCACGGCTCGGAGAAGGCTGTGGAATTATGGAGGATACGGTCCGAAGCCGAGATAAAAAAGAGCATGGCACGGAAGAGGAAGAGGAGGCGGGAAAAACTATCGCAAAAGAAGGGTACTGGCACCGGTACAGATGCACCCGAGGAGGTAGAGGAGCAAGACGAAAATGTTAGCAAGGCCGATGTGACGGACGCATTTGCGCAGCACCTGATAATACGAACCGGCGGCAAAGTTCGGTCCGTTGACTGGGCTGATACGACCGGCAAGAAGCGATTACAGCTACTGGTTGCCACGACCAACAATCAGCTCGAGTTGTATCACGTTCCTCTGAAGCAGAAGAGCTCGAAAACGAAAGACGAAGACGTCCCAGACTACGAAAGGGCGTTATCGGTCGAAATCCCCGGGCACCGAGCTGATGTCCGATCCTTGGCTTTAAGCTCCGACGACAGGTTGCTCGCTAGCGCATCTAATGGAACATTGAAGATATGGTCGATGCTGACCCAGAAATGCGGCAAGACTATCGAATGTGGATACGCATTGTGCTGTGCCTTCTTGCCAGGAGACAGGCTCGTCGTTATTGGGACGAAAAGTGGCGATATTGAGCTGTTCGAGGTGTCCACCGGCACTTTGCTCGATAGTGTAACCGGTCACGAAGGCGCAATCTGGTCTCTACAGGTCCACCCAGATGGCCGGTCTATTGTCTCGGGAAGTGCCGATAAATCAGCCAAGTTTTGGAAGGTGCAGGTCGTCCAGGAACCTGTTTTGGGAACAACACGGACGACACAGCGCTTGAAGCTGTCTCACGCCAGGACGTTGAAGGTTACTGACGACATCCTGAGCTTGAAGTTCTCACCGGACGCCAAATATCTAGCCGTTGCCCTGCTGGACAGCACCGTCAAGGTCTTCTTCACAGACTCCCTGAAACTCTACTTAAATCTCTACGGCCATAAACTGCCCGTACTCGACATGGACATCTCATACGATGGAAAGTTAATCATCACATGTTCCGCCGACAAGACGGTCAGAATATGGGGCCTCGATTTCGGAGACTGCCACAAGGCAATAATAGCACATCAAGACAGCATCCTTCAAGTCAAGTTTGTGCCCAATAACCGAGAAGGAAACGGACACCACTTCTTCAGCGCTAGTAAAGACCGCACCGTGAAGTACTGGGACGGAGACAAATTCGAGCAGATCCAGCGTCTACACGGCCATCACGGCGAAATCTGGGCACTCGCCATCAGCCGCAGCACCGAGCCCCCCTTTATAGTAAGCGCCAGCCACGACAAGAGCATCCGTGTCTGGAACGAGACGGACGAACAGATCTTCCTGGAAGAAGAGAGGGAGAAAGAGATCGAAGAACTGTACGAGAGCACCCTCACGGCATCCCTGGAGCAAGACGGAGACGAGGAGGGACAGGACGGCGAAATCGCCGCCGCCTCGAAGCAGACGTCCGAAACGTTGAATCACGGCGAGCGGATAGCTGAAGCGTTGGAACTCGGCATGGCCGACTTGCACATCATGAAGGAATGGGAGGAGGCAAAGGCCGCCAACCCACACGTAGGCCCGCCCCAGCGCGATCCCATGTTCTTAGCCCACGGGAACATCTCCGCCGAGGCATACGTCATGAAAGTGCTATCACGGCCAGCGGCGTCGGCCCTGAACGACGCCCTGCTCGTCTTGCCCTTCGCCTCTATCCCGATGCTCTTCACCTTCCTCAACATCTTCGCCATGCGGTCGATGAACATCCCGCTCACGTGCCGCATCCTCTTCTTCATGCTGAAGACCCACCACCGACAGGTTGTGGCTAGCCGGACGATGCGCGTCATGCTAGACGGCATCAGGGCGAATCTACGCCAGGTGCTTAAGAGGAACAAGGACGAGATGGGGTACAACATAGCCGCCCTCAAGATAGCGGGCATGCAGATACAGGAGAGCAGTGTCAAGGACTACGTGGACGAAAACTGGGATGATGGCACAGAGGGGCAGCAAGTAAGGAAACGGGCGTTCGTCCATGTTTCGTAAACTCGTAACTTTCTCGCAAAGTCTTTACACATTGGGACCCCCGGGGGTATGTTTCCTGTATATAAACCTAAATTTATACCACAACTGGAACCTTCGCAACACACTACGTAATCGACCAGGACAGCACTAGCTGTAAATATCTCTGTACAAATGCGTTTACAGGACACTCTCTTAGACTAAGGGCTAACGGGGATTTTCTCCCGGGATGACGTTGCGTGGACTCGTGTCGGAACTTTTGCCAATACCCCGAACCTAATTTCTTCAGTATAGCTGCATCTGCCTGGTACTTAATACAGTATGAAGAGGAAAGAGAAAGACAAGAAACGGAGTTCTTTTCCTCTTTTACTCTCGACTTCACACTACGCTCGATCCCTCAAAAAGGTACTCACCATACAGCTTACGTGTGCACTATTCATTAAAAGCGGGCGCTAAAGGGGACTCGTCACTCGCCTTGTTAGATATCGTATCCTCTTGCTTTGATTTTGGAATATGTACATAGTGCATGGCTGAGAACTAGGGGCGGGGCACTCCGAATCATTTCGCTCCATTTCCTTATATTGATTGTTCTGTGGATCTCGACTATTGGCAAGATATCATCTATCTTGTAGGATAAAATCGTAGCAGTGGATCGGTTCCCCGGTCTAGTACGCTGCCTTGTGTTGATGGTGGCTATTACCCAGCGCCGGTCGCTAAACATGGCCTGACCTCTTCATTCCTCATCCCCTGTAGGCTGTTACCGCCGAAGGGTTAATTGAGAAGTCCATCCCCGTGACGTATATCGAAAGAACCTGTCGAAATCCACCATACCATATGTTCCTGTAGCCCATTCCCGGTCCGCCATGACGCCCCAGAGGATCAACGCCGATTAGGATTGCGAAGCGCGGAGCAGTGACGCCTCTGTGATGGCTCGTTTCTGATTCTGCCCGCAAGAGATACAGCGCATATCAGAAACCCAAAAGTAGTGCACACTATCTATATGTATGAACAATTATGAGAGGGAAAAAGGGACGAACCCCCCCCCCCCCCCCCCTCCCTGGTGCCCGTACGGACCGAAGTCGCTGGGAACAGAGCTATCCGGCCTAGTGGCATCGGAGTTGGTAACTGTTGGTAACTCAGAATGTTCAGAAATGTTCAGCCTGTCCCATGAGTATTTGCTCGTTCATCGCCTGCGTATCCGCGTAAGACGGGGCCCGTCTCTGCATATTGTATGTCGAGAGAGATGGCAAGTGCGAGTGGTAGTAGTCACGGGAGGGGCTATGCGACGGTCCATTTTGAGGGTTTGGAGGGTTCGAGGCCGTCGTCCTCCCTTCGACCAGAGGTTGTTCAACTTGGGCCTCCGCTTGGCTAGATTCAGAGGACATACTCCTTCGTCTCTGGTACTGCTCGGGGCTACCTGTCAGTGGTTGCCGATTATTTCCGGTCAGACCCCATGGCCTCCGACGTAGAGGAGAACCGGATCTGGAGCGTGAGCGAGAGCGGGAATTTCTGGGAGGACGGACCGGAGCTAGCGCTGATCCGTTGGAAGGGACACCAAATATGCTCACTGAGCTGGGCGGCGCGTAGCCATGACGCCCGCGATGCCGGGTTCTTCGGGATGGCGAGCGACGCCCCGGTCCCAACGATGGAAATGCCAGTGATGGAACCCGAGGGCTATGGTGGTGAGGTCCTAGCGGGTTCTGGTTTTGATTCCCTACTCTTCGAACGCTAGGCGGCGATCTGTTCTCGCCTTCCGAACCTGGATCTGACGACATGCTTACTCACTGTTAGCTAGCTACGCCCCGGCATGCCCTCATACCACCGGCATCTCTCATTTGTCTTACCTCATGCTATCGTCGAATATCGGGTCGGGAGAAGAGAATTCGGGTATTATCCGGCCCAGTTCGGCAAAACCTTGTTCTGGAACGTTCTGGTCATGTGCCCTACTCAAACTCAAAAGTTGCTGGATCTGAGTCTGCGTCTGAGTCCCCTGGCTCCGGCTTTGGCCTTGACCCCGAGCAATGCCTCGGAAACTCCCAATATGGTGATCAGATAGATAACTGCGTTGGAGGTATTGCCATGGATATGGCCCACGCAGTGTAGGCTGATATACCTTATCACGGCAATATGGGCAAGTGTCTGACTCTTCGAACCACTTCTTGATGCAATGGTCACCAAACACATGCTTGCACTTGGGCAACTTGAGGGGCGCTTCGTTAGTGCCTTCTGGGCTGGCCACACCAAATTCGTTGTAGCATATCACGCACGCTACACAGGTTAGCGTCTAAAGGTCCTGGTTGCTGGAAAACCACTTACTTCTCTCGCTTGCTGGTAGACTAGCAATATCGACGCTCAGCAGAGTCTCTAGGGCCCTCCTCGAAGCCAGCTTCTTCCCTAGGCTCACGTTGAATCTCGGGCCTTCCCAATCAGAATATATTCCCTGGTGTCCATCGGCAAAGTCCAGCAGCTCTAACCCCCCTGCTCGTATTGCCATTTCGTATCCAGCGGCAGAGCGTGAAGAAGTAGCGCGCCGGGGCCGTGAGGTATTCGCAAAAGCGAGCCTGTGTACTTGAACTGGATTCTCGATATGACTGGCCTGCACATTAGCGTTTTCGTCTACGCGCTCAGTTATGTGGTGGTTTGGCTGCTCCGGCGCTGCCGATATCGGCATTGAGGCGGATGGAGAAGCTAGAATTCACCAGTGTCAGAAACGACCTGAAATGGGGAGAAGGGGCTATGTATCAAACAAAGGGTAAATACCTGGCAGGGGATTGTCTGCATCAACTGCCACACGAGTCTCTGCTGCGGGTTCCGAGTGTCCTGGAGCATGTTGTGACATGGAATTTGTACTGTCGGCGTCAGCGGCCGCGTCAGTCAGTAGACTAGGAATAGCGGCCGGCCGGGTATTCTCATCGGAGACGAATATTCTCCTTGGGCCAGTCGTCGGGGATGGTACTGCAGATGAGCGCTGCGATAGAGGCCCAAATCGTGCCGGTCCCTGATTAGGAAATGCCGAGTTGGCTCCGTGCCCATAACGGTTTGGGTGAAGTTGACCATCAGGCTGCCGCCAATTCAAGCTATCGTACCCGGCCTGATTGAGAGAAGGGAAGTGCGGCGGCGGATGCATCGCCGTATAATGACGTTGCAACATATATGAAGGCCCTGACATGTCAGCGACGTTGGTAATAGGCGCAGGGCAGGGTAAACGCGGTTGCATCTGGTTTGAAGGATTCGTCTGATTCAGAAAAGCATGCTGGCCCTGTGATGAATCCATGGGAAATCCATCAGGTAAAGAGTTTGGCAGCCACGTGTGCCGACTCCTGGCTTGCCAGTAGGCCTCTCTGCTATTGAGAGCAGGCGGGCCGTAGTGTGCAGAGCTCTGTGCGGTAGGAGCTGGAAGTTGGTAGCTATGGTGTGGAAAAGCCGGATGCAATGCAGGGCACCGACTCGCTCCAGACGTTGGCAGACCATTTGCATGGTAATGGTGTTGATGCTGATTCTGCTCATTCTGCTGATTCTGTTGGTCTTGCGGGTGCGGGCCGGGTTGTGGTAATTGCTGGGATTGGTGGTGTAGATGGTGAGGCTGCGAATGGCCTGGGGTGAAGTCCATGGTTGAAGATGCTCGATCCCTCAAAACCGGAAAACGAGGCGGCCCTTTTATTGTAGCTGGGCAGGGGGGTCTCTTCTTTTGTCCTTTCTTCCTTCCCTTTCTACCCCTCCTCAGATTGTCCTTCTTGTCTCGAATTCCTGCTTTGCTTGCAGGAAATAGAAGGGGAGGAAATGACCATGACTTTTATTCTGGCAAGTCCAGAAATGGCTGGACGCCACTATGAAACCTGCACGTTCAAAGTTGGCTGGCTGGCTGATGGCAGCTAGACCAGGTCCTATGTGAGGGGTCGGGTTCCCAGTGTCCAGGGAGAAGAGTTTGGCCTGGCGGTGCATGCGATTTGACAGTTCGAATCAGAATTCACAATGTGCAGCACATAATCAATATAACATCCCGCTCTGGTGTTTCCTGATACAGGGCGCCGACGTGTGCAGAGAAAACGGCAGTTGTTTGAAGGTGTGCCGGTGGAAGACGAAGTGTGAGGAAGGGAAACATCCGAGTAAGTGGTTTGGAATGGGTACAAAAAGGTAAAGGTAAGTTGACCTAAGTCGATCCAGTTGGATGTTAGGCGTTGGGGGTTTGATTAGCAACACCAGACTGGCAGTGGCAGTGGGAGTCCTAGTCTCCAGTCCCAGCCCCAGTCTTGGTTGTACAAGTGCAGCTACCAAGAAGAGCGCCCAGCGCTTGGATCCCGCTTCGGAATAATGGGGTGAATGGATGGGCGGATGAATGGGTGGATGGCTGAATCACGTTGTCAATAGTCACTGTGACCCTTGTGAGTATGAATACGTGGATACTTGGCCTATGCAGCACGCTTGGAGACTGTAGAATTGAGATCGCTAGAGGATATAAATACGCTGGTAACGTTATTCAACACGAAGGAGGAGAGGTAGTGCATAATGTACGTATGTGGTATGTAGGTGTTGCAGGAGGAAGGTAATGTCGAACAATATATAAGTACTACGTTATGTGTTTAGATACCTACTACATATAAACACGGCAGTGGGTATAGAGTATTCTGTCCAAATTGCGTGAAGGGCGTGGTATCGACTCCGTTGTGTCTATTCTCGATTCAGTGAATCAGTCTTGCATGTACAAAGTGAATGGGGGCTACTTCCTACTAGTCTAAAGTTACAATTCCTCCTAATTATAGTCTAGCTTTAGTTAAAAGTTGATAAGAAGGGTGCCCATATGGGAAGTGATCAAAGTTGGGTCTCTACTGCCTGCCACTTGTCGGGGTTGGTGCAACCAAGATACATGGTAGGTAGAAGGAGCAAGTGCGGCCTTGAGAAAGTGGCATTGCACGCTTTGCTGTCACTTGGTTTGGGTACCTTTGTTTGGCAATGAAAGGCAAGAAGGTTGGGGGAAAAAACCATTCGTATTACTTTTAAGACCTTAATCATGGGACAGTTTGAGACAACCATGAACCTATTAGACATGAAAGCAAGACCCGATAGAAGCCAGTATGTGTATGTGTGTTTGTATGCAGGTCTCTATATACATGGTATAACAGGATAGATAGGATGCAGTCCATAATATTCAACAGTCTAATATGAATATGGAGAGGGATTGTAGGTACCTAATAGGATCCATCATCCGTGGACTGTTGGTACAGAAAGGAGCATGATGCCGATTTGGTGGATAATAAAGTGGCCAGTGCCTATGCTTACCTACTTCATCCCAAGGCCATAATACAAGAGAAAGGAAGGACGTTCAAGTGGGAACAGCAAGTTCAGGGCAAAGCAGCAACTAGAAACAACAATCGGCAGGGGTCTTGGCTAAAAGGAATTACGCGTAGATAAACTACTTGTATAAGTAAAGAATAAACTCTGAGAAGGAGACACCGGAGCAAATATACACACCTCTAATTAGAGATTTCCCCTTTACTTACATAATAGGTATTAAGTTGGCTATCAAGGTTTAGAGGGAGGTCCTACCGACTTGGACAATCTACTAACAGAGGCCAGCTAAACATAAAAACTTTGGCTAGGTACTTATGCTTCAAGAACCTGGTAATGTATAACAGCTTTTAATGTGTCTTCCTACTAAGTACATACACAGACGTTATAGATGTATTCTAAGCAGTTAGGTACTAGAGTTAATAAACGCAGTCAGGTTCCAGGGATACCCTTTCTTGTAGCATAAAGTTACAGCAGCTACGATATAAATATAAGCAAAGATAACCAGCATCCCTAGGATACCTAGGTTTGCAAGGATAGAGGCACCAAATTGTACCGAATTACATGCCAGGCGCCTACTTTATCCTCACCATTGTATGTAAATATATATAACCTCATCGCACCTCTACAGGACAGCCAACACATCCACGGTCCAGTTTTCCCCTAACATTGTGTGTGCACCAGGGCAGGCTTTTTAGTGGAACAGGCGCATACAAAAGACCGCAAGAATCAAGAGGCCCTATCCATTGTTACTTGGTTGGAGCAATGGCGATTTATTGGCTTTGGTCGAGTGCATTGCATTACAATCTAGCCTGCCTTATTATGTAGGTAGGTATGCTGAGGTCCTATCGGCTCCAGACCAACTTGGCTTGACTTGGCTTATAAGAGAATCATGTTTACATACTTGTACTGTACCATGAAGTACTTGCTATATCATCACGCCACGTAGTATGACGTCCAGAGAAAAAAAATCAGCCAAACTTATTAATAATACTCCTTTTACCTTCCTTGCCTGTCTCTTGGTCCGTGAAACTTTTTTGCTCTGGAGATATAAGTCAATGCGCCCAAGCTCCGAGGCTTTGTGCTGCCAAACAGTCTCGTCTTCTCTATTTGCATGCAAACAAATTCCCAAATTTGGCCTGTTTTCCGGTATATTGTCACCATGATTGCACTTTGCCCTGGTAGACTAGGTCTAGAAGCGGCCGAGCTCGGCTGTACCCGACATATAACAAAGTGGATAGTTTGTTGCGTTAGTTAAATAGGGCGTCTCAAGGTTTGTTTGTTTTTTGTTGTTTTCTTCTTCTTTTTTATGTCAAGCTATGCCACAAATGAGGATGTACCAAGGGTGATGCACAGGGGGATGTGTGAAGTGGCTTTGAGATTTGTTGTTTGGGGAATGAATGAATATTGTTACATAGGTTGGTTTCCTATGGATTGTGTTTGTGTTATGTATTCGAGTCGAGTCATAAGATCAGTAGGTAGACCTATCAATTGTGCAATCTTGAGGTAGGCTGTCAAGCTGTTTGGTCCGTCGCAGTAGAGATCACCCCTCCAGGTTCATCCACTATGTCTGATTGGTGTCACGAAGTCATACTTGTTATAGTAGAATAAGAGGTAGGTAAAATGTACATGTACATATGACCAGCAAAACCTGCAAGCCAACTGATATGACCAGGTAGTCTATACCGGGTAAGGTCAGCTTGTAGCTTCTTTGATAGGTAATAGCGGTGCATAAGCATCACAGAACTTGCGGGCAATGCGGTACAGTAAATAAAAGTTGCAGGCATTAGTACGGACTTTTGACTGTGGCTTGGGTGGGCTCTTGACAAACCACAAGCTTAAAAAGGCAACGTGATATATATTCAATTCAATTCCCCGAGACGGAGTTTAAGCAGTAGATATCTGTTGACATACACAGGTCAAATTGTACCCAACGGCTAGATGCAAATTACCTTGGCACTATATATTTGAACTGGACCGTCTCTCTACGCACGGCGGGGCCTGCCCTTATTCAAAGACTTGTCACTGGAGCTGCACGCCAACGTTGCAAGAAATTTCCAATTCACAGGTAAGATCAGAAAATGAATTGTCAAATTTGTTTTTGAAAGGAAGATTAGGTAGGCATGTCCAACCGCGTGTTCGTATTGACCTCCAAAATCTGCTCAAATGTAGCTATTACATTACCCCGCGTCCGGGAATCTACGAGGACACGACTGGCATAACACCAGAGATACTCGTTGTTTATACATATTGATAGAGGTTTTCCAGGTTTTTGGATTGAGGTAAAATGGCTTATGCCTACTGTAGTTTTTGCTTTCTATTTACGTATGTATAGTTCAAGGGGTTTTCTTGGCGTCATAGCCGTATCTTTTCAGACCGTGGGTATACACGGGGCTGCCGGCGGCCACTGAAAACTGCCGACTTATTCCAAAAAGGTGTGGAGTACTCTTTCCGAGATGTCTGCCTTCTCTTTGCAATAAAGCGCATCTCGTTTAAATTATCGTATCGGTTTGTTCAATATGGCCTCATACCTAACTGTCAGCTCAAGGGTTGTTCATCGACCTACGAGTACATAGACATTTAACCTTCTTGCAGAGTGTGTAGGTTAGATAACCTATACTACCTATGTACTGTATACGATTAGGTATTTAAACAGTCCCCCCCTTCACCCCACCTTCCGAGGACGGTAGTAATCGTCGCCGCCAAATGCCCATAAGTTGAATGAATGGCGAGAGTGATAGCCATGGTTTTAACACGTAGGAATAGGGAGGTATATTTGCACAAGCTTGAAGCAGACCGACACACCCGGAATCCTGGATCAGCTGATTACGGAAGAGACGAAGCTCATTCGTCTATGGCGCCAGCTGGGCGTCTGTCGGGTCTCGGACTTTTGCAGTCACGAGCTCGAAATCGATAACCCACCTATCTACTCTCGGTAGGCTAGAAATCCAGATGCCTGCCGCCGGATGCCAGGCGGGTGCGGAATTGGAATTGAATCAAGACGCAGTGCCGCCCCTGTCCGTCTATCTGTCTATCTGTCTATCCCCTACGAGTAGTACCCGAGATGGGGGAAGCGGTAACACGTTGCGCTTGTCGGCCGCTTCGGCCATTCCACCAATATTCCTTGTACATCGTAATGTGAAGGAATTTGGAAATACGGTAAAAAATTACGCCAGATTACCACCATAGCACCCCCTACCACTGCAAGGAATGCGCAAAAGCCCCGCGGGCATGTCGCCAAGGTGGGATTACTTACAAGACAAATCATGGAATAATGAACCTAAACTAGTACGACGCCGAAGCCCGTTGCCGACGTGAGAAAATAAAACACGTTTTGATCCAAGTCACCTTAGTAATTCTACCATGTTAGTGGTGGCATAAGCAGCTCTTCAACCCAGCGTTAGGCCAGAAAGTTGGAGAGGCGTTATGTAAGTCCTCATTAGCCCGCATACTTACGCGGACATGTTTTAACCAGACAGGTATAGATTACCCTATTTTGGATTTCCGATACGTACGAATTATCCCAGTTTAAACACAAATCTACTATTCATACCTCACACTTTATCATGACGAATTATTTACTCAGTAGGTGGTAGTTAACCGTTAATCCCATTGACTCGGGTTCGCCACCGCGTATACCGACAGCTATCGTCTTATTAGATACGATATGATACCGCCTCCATAATTGGACACCGCTACAATTGATATTCAAGATGCGAATCATCTCGTTCAGGTTGTCTGTGGTTCTCCCTGTGCAAAAGGGTGTTTCAACAGAAGGACGGTGTGTAAGAGAGCTTGTCACTGTATTTGTCTTACGTTGTGGACCGGGGCTAGTCTTTTGAAAGTTCAAGACCGCCTATTATTCCGCCAATCAATTCCAAATTTTGGACACTACACGGTAACCATCTACAGATACCTCCGAGTAGATTAAGCGGTCTCAAGCGATGACGATGCCACTACTTTTTAGTCACTTCTCACCTCCACGTACGTGATCCATCGACGCCCTTCGGCTCCTCTTTGATTTGGCCATCGGCTTCCCTTCATGGAAATTGCCCTACCGTCTTATCAATAGTCTTCTACCTTCAATCAAGATAATCGAGGTCCACGTACAATCTAGTCGGGCTACAAACTACGTAGTCCAGGGTGGACTTGCGGTAGGTATTACGGCAAAGCTAAACAGCCAGCCCATGGCGCTCGAAAGAGCTGACCATCTTTTTTTTTACCGTATCATCCGAGCGGTTACCTATCGGTACCGCCATTTCCTCGGCTTTTCTCGCTTGTTCGTTTTCTTATTCTCTTACTCGCATCCGAGGATGCTTGCTTACTGGTAGTTACATCCTAGCTACAAGGGCGCTATCTAATACGAGTAGACGTTTTTTACCTCAAATGGGCAATATTCGAAGAGGTCGGTGCATTGCGTCTATAGCTGTCTGCCTGCAATTTAGCGACCACCGCGATTCCAAAAAAGAAAAAAAGGGATATGTGTGAATTAACTTCCGCCTTTCAATCTGTAGGTTTTCGTTGGTATTGGGTTGTTGCTGATTTAACTTGCTGTGGCCACAGCTGTGATTGCTTAATAGAGAGACCTAGTGTCAGCCCCTCTCCCACCCCTCGCCCCCGACTGGCCGTCGTTGGTCAAGTATCGTTAGGTTTACGTTGCACGTCATACGCTCTTTCCCGTGTTAAGCCGACAAAGGGAAGCACGAGCTCACAAGACCGACAGTGACACTGAATTCAGGAAAGTTGAATATTTTAAGTGTGTATCTAGCCGCAGACATTGGGATTGTCAGCCATCCACTGCCTGGTTATGATACTTGGTACATATATGTCGAAAGTTGAGGAGATATAGTCAGGCCAAAACCTCAAACTTCAACATGCCAGCTGCCCAGCGTGAGCAACAAGTACTTAAGATGGACAGTAAGAGAGTGGACCAGAGAATGGGCAAATCAGGGTCAATGTCGCAGAACACTTACATATCGTCGTCTTCACCTTGAGCGCGGGGAGGATATAATATTAATCTAGTAAGTTAGGTCCAAGTCCTATGATGGCCCTTGTATTTCACTATACTTACTTAATTGCTAGACTCTACCAGGTGCTTGTGTTTATCTTTTTCTCTTGCCCTCGCCCCCTTTTGGGAAATCTAGGTTGGTGTGCGTGAATGGTACGCACTGCAGTATTAGGACAGTGATAAACTGTAAATTATTTATAGGATGTCCGGCCCGACGCGGTCCCGGGAGAATTAAGCCTTTCCTTCCCGTTCCCGTTCCCGGCTGCCCCCCGCCTTGTTTCGGACCCGGAGGTAAAAGCAGACTCAATGGAAAGGCAGATAAGGTACCTCTCTCGTTCGCCACACCCGGGTGCTATCTGGGGTATTCTTTATCAAAAGGTGCTATTTATGAATTGTATACATGAATCCATTCCTAACCGATTAACCTACTATCTAAGGGGTCGAACCTCAACTTCCTTGTCGGCAGTATGTGATTGAGGCTGCAGAGCCAATTTGTTAAAGCCCACCACTTTCACATTTATGAGGCCTAGGGACGTAGACGTCAGGGGAGGGGGGGGGGGGGGGGTGCTTTGAACCCAAAAAGAGTTTTAGGTCCGGTTTCCGTGTTAGGTTAATTTTGGATGTGTTATCGGTGTCGTTACGTGGGTTTCCCCTGGAACGATAAGTAGTATAGCAAGGGCAAGGACGTGGGTGCATCTTGACGAGAAGACAGGGTTTGGACTTCAAGTCCTGTCGTGTGCCGAGGATGAAGGATGTGACTACCTAGCGGGTTGAACTTCCGTACTGTCTGTCTGTAGACTGTCATGGTGCTCAAGTTAAGTCAAATAAGTCATTGAGTGTCCCTTCCTAGGGGGGGGGGGGGATAGGTAGAGGATAACTCAATCGAATCGATCTTTCTTAGTCTACTTCTTCGGCCTCCTGTATGATCTTTGGCAGAGACTATGTCAATGTCGCCTAAGTTCAGCGACCGATGGGACCGGGGACCGGGACTTGCACGAGCGGGATTAAAGCACATGACTATACGACTATGACACTCTGCCTCCAGAAAATTCACCCGAGGAACAGGCCGAAGATGAATGAATAGTTCGACTGGAACGACTGTGTGACCCGCTAATAACAAACCCCCTATTCAGGTTGTTGGGCTGTTCTTCTCGCCATGACGATGGGAGACAGCGAGTAACGAGAGTAACTAACTTAAGCTTAAATCAATTTCACCTAGGAACTTAATTTCTATTGACCTAACCGCCTAGATCTTCGATATGCGTACCTACGTATCCCGAGCTTTGCATCTTCTCGGAGCGCGGTCAGACAGTTACGAGAGTTGCCCCCTGACCCCACGTGCGAACCAACAGTCAGACTCGTAAAATAGCCAGCCGTGCGAGTGAACATCAAAGCTTCGAAGGTGTGGGCGTTGCGAGTAAGTTTCTGTTCTTCAACATACCCACTCAAGGGGGGACGTACGCTTTGGAGTATCTCCGGCATGTCCATGCCGCATGCGTTCCCAGCAAGTTCTTGGACGACCGCTACAACTCAGTTCGCCGAACGTATCACATCTGACGCCGCTCTCGACGATGCCGTCATGGCTATCCAAAGTCATTCGAGCATTCAAGACTCCCGAGTGGGCTGTGTAGGCCTATTCCCTTCCCGATGTGCGATGGACTCCTGAATATATTCCGCTTCTGTCTTTCAATTTTCTCGTGGGATAGTCCAGCCTGTCTCTGATGCTGGGTTAGGTAGTCATTGAGATGTAGTGTAGAGTATCTATCTACCTATGTACCAGATGAACAAGTCCATGATGCCACATTCGCGACTTTGCCTCCATAGCAAGCATATATACCCTATATAGCTACACAGCATGATCTTCCTGGAACAAACAGTTGAGGAAAAGTAAACTCCCAACCGCTCTTTCCTTCTTCTCCTGGCAGGCCAAACAACCCCCCGAGATAGGTAGACAAAGGTGAGCGCTGTAGTGATGACTTCTGGCTACCGTTCGTTCCCTTCGCCGGCAGCGCTTCGAGTAAAAGGGATTATATACTCGGTACAGGTCGCGGCATCGGCTCAATTTGATGTTGCCGCATTGTCTGTAGCTGGTCTCGGTCGCTTCTTGTCGGCCATGTTTGGGCCGTTGGCCGCGGCCGGAGAAAGAGGTAGTTGTAGTGCCGTTTCCGCTTCCTACCGTTGAGCTTGCGGACGCGGAGCTGACCTTACTTGTCCCGTCTACCTATCTATTCCTGTTATTATATCTACCATACCTACCATCCTCACTACTGATGGTTTCCCGACCTAGAACTTCTCCGTCCTCCTGGGGCTCGGGAGTTAAATAGTGTACCACAATGACAAGAGTTGTAGGTAATCCCCCCTTATTTTTCGTGGTGTGTGCTTGAACTACAAACGCTAATAATATGAAATTATACCTATTCTAAGCAGGTGCAAAGGGAAACTCTATCACACAAGACTGAGAAGCTGCGATTGTATTGAACGAAATACAAACACAAGCCAAACTTGTAAACAGTGGTTTATACCTACATACCGCCGCAAGCGTCATGTCTCTCCCTTCCCTCCTCCCCCGCTCCCTTCCTTTCCCCCTCTCTCTTGGAAGGTAGTAAGTGAGGAATTAACGACAGTCTATATATCGATGAGAGCCAAAGCCTTTTTGGGCTGGTCCGGTTCGCGATGGCTATCGTATAGCCTATCTAACCTGCTCGTTCCCCTATATAGAGAGAACTTGGTCATCAACTATTACATAAGGTACATACACTATACCACCACTATCTTAACAAACAGCGTGATATCATGCTTAACTTCTAGTTACCAACCTGTCTTATTATCTTATGCATATTTGATAAATCGCTTCACTTCCTCGTACAGAAACCTGAGCAAAGCATATTGTGGACCAGTATGCCGTATGGAGAAGGGAGTTGAACAAAGTGTGATATATTCATTCAAGAGGCGCAACAAATCCACTGGATTGACAAAAACAAGGGGGAGTAAACTGTTCATATCTCCCTCCCCTTCCCCTTTCCCCAGTCAATTATCCCCTTTCTTTTCCAAGTATATATCTAATAAAGCAAAATAGGGATACCTGTAGAGCGGGCAGTACACACATCTATCTATCTAAATTGCCATAGACTGAAGAAACGTAGCACTACACCGCCGCTTAGAATATATAAATAGATAAGACAGTCACAGGAAAAAAAGAAACCCGGATTTACGTGTATATATCTACCTAGTAACCTAGTTAAGTATCTGTAGTTTTCCTACAAACTCAAACATCTCCAAATGAATACAAGGTAGGTAAGACAAGCCGCCATTAGTCTACCTAGATACTAACATCATCTTAACCTACCACCTACCAAACTCATCTATCTCATCCCATCCAAAATACCACAACGAATAAAAAAAGGTAGAAGTGATCTTCTCCTTCTTCTTGTTCTCGTTCCTATTCATTCATTTCATCTTCAACTACCCAAAGGTTTTTTGTTTTTAAAAAGGGGGTAGCGCATAGAACAAACACAGCCGACTTGCTTGGTAATACTGCTTGTTTCTTCCCGTCCCCGTCGTCATCATCAAGATTAAAAAGCTCTTGTTTCTATTTTTAACCCCTACCTACCACTTCCACTTTCACTTTTTGCCCATAAACAGCATGACAGGTACATACCGACACGCAGATGCAACCTAAAGAAATAGAATGCTATGTAAAAGGTAAGTAGGTATTTAATAATAAAAAACCTTGGCCACGATTAGTCTTGTCGAGGAGAGAGAAAAGTACCGGCTACTACCCGTGTGGCACAGTACCCGACCATTACGTACATTTGCTAAAACTGGTTCTTTTTAGTGCGATTAGCACGCTTGCTTGCTTGCTTTAGCAAGTACGTCAAGTGTACGAGTAGAGCAGTAGGTACCTTTAGACAGCTGCAAGATATATTCAAGTTCTTTCCAATACTATGCTTATTATTAGAAGCCGTTTTTGACATGTAAACAAGATATCGTCGTCAGCCAAGCCTGGCGTACTTAGTTGATCTGTGTGGGGAAGGTACATGTATGTCCATCAGGGTAGCAGTAGCATCGACTTGAAAGGACCTACGTATCCCTGGAACTCCCCAAGCTCTTATCATTTATCATATTGAAGTTGTTGACAACGTGCTCTGCTTACCTACATGCATACCTACCTAGCCACATATCATCGCTTTACCTGAAACGAACCGAAACGGAACGAGGCCGACATGCAACGAACCGCCACAACACTTACTACTATGAATAACTTGGATAGAGCCCGCGCTTGTTAGTCCCTGTCATTACAGTAAAGATGTTGCCTGCTGGGAAATGTACGTTATCAAGACGCAAGATTAGGTAGGTAGGTCCTTTTCTCCCCTCATGCAGAAATGGACACCCCACGGCATACATATCTATCATAGCTTCAAAGAGCTCCTCGAAGACCTGCTGCACAACAATCTACGCAGCGGACACCTACCTACATAAGAGGTCCTGTAAGTCCGAGATTTTGGGGGCCGAATTTCTCTCATGGCAGTCCAGAGTATCACTTTCCATCAAGGTACGCATGAGATGGATAGCATGTATAGGTCCTCCGATGCTAGGCTCAGCTGCGGCGCCCTGCTGCCCAAGGTCTCTTGGATTGAGAAGTTGGGGGCGGGAGGCCTCGGAGTTCGGTATCGGAACTGGCGCCTTTTGATACTGCCGTGACGACCATCAGATCAAGCTGTCTGTCAGATCGCTGCTCCCTGTCTAGGTAGCTAGCTAGATACCTAGTCAGCATAGACAGAGGAGACGACGTGATGGGATATTAGAAGCCCTATGGCGCCGTAAAAACCGGTTCCCTTCCGACCGAATTGAATAGACTGGACCGCCTAGGGTACTGGTCACACACGCAATACACTACCGGACAACAAGCCACAAGCGCGCGGAAGAGTTGCCATGGAAGGGCGGGGACGGGTCTGATTCGGTGCATTTGCGACTATCAAGACTCATCTAGTAGAGTAGCCTCAGTGTAGCCCGAACTAGGTTAACTCGGTGCGCGCCACCTTATTCAGCCGGCATCGTCTGGATGGTCGGGCGGGCAAAATGGACAGATCGGGCTAATGGCCGACCAGATACGGGGGAGTGAGGGTTACTGCACCCGTACATCCATCCCGTGATGCTTACCGAAGTTGGGCTGATAATGCTCAGATGCTGCACGACCTTGGAGTACCAGCCAGCTAGCCAGCGGCGTATAGGTAGGTAAGTGTGGGATGTGTGTGACACAGCTGTTTCTACAGCTGAGCTACCTACCGTCGTTACCTATAATAAGCAGGGTGTGCATGTCATCATGCGCCAGGCTATGATGGTGGGGGATAACAGAGAACCGGCCGTCTCTGCCTTGCTATCGCCTTCCCTCCTATCCGCTGTAAAAGCATCCCCATCGTCATCGTTGATAGGCAGATTTACCCCGGTCGCTAGAATCTCGTTCGTACAATATTCTCCCGAGCTTTGCTGTAGACTGCAACATAAGCGACATGCAGTAGCTAGGTAAACCAATGTAATTCGCTTATATTACACAGTCCAGGTAAGTAATACCTCCATGGTCTGGGCGTCTCTAGTGACCTCAACTTGTAGTTTTTAGACAAGTTGGCAATAAAGGCAGAGATAGATACTTATCATCAAAGCATACTTTTCCCCCCTCCAAGTTCACAACCCGTCAGCAATTGCTGAAAGCCAGTTTTCAACGTCTCTCATCCTATCAATCAACCAACCCCTACATCACCAGTGATGGCTGGCAGGTGATGCTAAAGTATGTAATCCACCTAACCTAGGTTAGCCTTTTTTTTTTCGTGTACGTAGGTACGTGTACGTCTGTAGCTGAGTGTGAGTGCGAGTCCAAATACCTACACGAGGGCAGGTAGCATAGCACGCCTTGCTAAAATGCAACCACACACCTGCCCAATCTGCGTTACGTGACACGTTTGGGACTTGACCAATGACACGCGCACCAGAGGAATGTAATCCCTGCCGCCCACATGGCAAAGGCGTGGAGGGGAAAGAAAGAGGCCTTTCTACGAGTAGACAAAACACAGAGCGTGGGATAAAGTAGGTTAGGTTGGGGAAAGGGGGAGAAGGGGGGGAGAAAGAGTGTGTGTGGGTAGGTGTAAGAACAAGCAAGCAAGCAAACAAGCGACAACAAGAATCAGCCACATGGGGTCATACCTACCCAGATGTTGTAGGAGATACCTACCTACACGTACGTACCTCCAGTCTGCAACCTTGCAAACATGCAGGTCGGCGAGCAGAAAAAAAGATGCAGGTGCAAGGGGGAAAGGGCAGGGGAAGGAGGGGATTGCAATTTGCAAGGCTATGATCATCCCTGGTACGACAGTTTGGGGTACTGTATTAAGTACTGTCCATTTAGACGGTTGGTACCTGACCTATGTAGAAGGCCCTTGGCAGTGCCAACTGATGCCATGTACCTCTAACCCCTTGAAAATACTGTATAATACTGTGGGTATTTTGATTTGTAGATGTATAGGCTATCTACAAGTACAAGTAGGTAGCTCTTTTTGCTCTGTTTTCACGTTTTTCACACACTTCTATCTAGTTCTGCTGCTCTAGGGACCTTGTCAGCTGCAGCCTGCATACCTACTGTAGCTAGCCAGGCTGGGTTAGACAGGACCACGGGGTATGTACGTTGCAAGCAAGCATGTGTGTGTGTGCGTGCGTCTATCCAGTACTTTGCGCGTACAAAGTCAACAACTACATGCATGAAATTTCTTGAGCTTTTAACAAGAAGAAAAGAGTTCAATTTTATCTAGTTTTAAACATGTATTTATTAAAAATAATTCAGTCTAGGTCTTAGGTAGTACTAGCTTACTATAAAGATAACTTTTGTTAAGATATAATTTAATATATAGCTTTAATACTTAAGCAATTAGTTAAGTACAACTATTATAATATTTAAAGTAGTGTTTTATATATAAACTATTACTTAAAAAAAAAGGATTGCTTTTAAAACTGCTTTAAGCTATAGTTTTTATAAGTATATAGTAAGTATTTATATATTTTTTTTTATATATAGTTTTATAATTTTTTTTTTTACTATACTTGTTTATAAGTATTTTATATTTAAAATAATTATATAACTAGGTTTTATATTTTAATTAGCTTTTAATTTATAAAATTAAAATATATTATATATTAATTTAGTTTTTATAGTAATTTAGATTTATTGCTTTACTAATTTACGTTTATAGCTTAAGTATATTTTTTATACTTTTTTTTTATATAATAATTTTTAATTATTTAAGTTTTTAATATTTTAACTTTTTTATTAGCTTTTTTTTTTGTTTTACTTTTTATTTATTTAATTTTTATATTTAAATTATTATTATATTGTTAGCTTTTAGTTTTTTATTTAATAAACTTAAATCTAGCGCTAAAAAAAGTTTAGCTACGCTTAAAGTTTTAAATATAGTTACTAGTGCTAAAAAAGCTAAAGTAGCTAAAGAAAATAATAAAAATAAAAATAAAAATATAAATATACTACTTGCACTTAAATATTATTATTGTTTTTAAAAGCAAAAAATTAAAGCTTATAATAAAAGATTTAGCTAATGTTAAGTACTAAAAATTGTTTTTATTATAAATGCTTATTGCTTTTATTTTAAATATATAACTTATATTTTTTAACTAGCTTTAAGTATACTTTTAATAATTAAATATGCTTATTTTAACTTAAATGCTTTTTTATATAAAAGCTATTAAAAGTTTTATAATACTTATAAGCTAGTAAGTTATTTTAGCTTTTTTTTATATTTAATTTATTATTTTTAATATTTTTTTCTTTTTTCTAGCTTTTTAAAATGCTATAATTTAATATAGTTTGTTTATTTAAACTTTTAAAATAGTTTAAAACTATATTTATGCTAGCTTAAAAAAATTTAAATAATTTTATTAGCTTTATTATTATAAATATAACTAGCACTAATACTTAAAAAGGTTTAATATTTTTTTATATTAAAATTGTTAACGTATAATTTTGCTTATATACTATATTTAGTTAAATAATAAGCACTTATTAATTTATATTTAATTTTACTAGCAAAAAAAGTTTAAATAAAAAAAATGCTATTTTTTATAGTTAGTATTGTTTTTAAATAAAAATATTGCTTTAAAGCTTAATTAAATAATTAGTAGTAAACGCTATAAGTATTTTAATTTATATAGCTTTTAAACTTATTTTTAACTAATTTAAAGCTTAGCTTTATGCTATTAATATATGTAAGCTATTTAGCTTTATTTTTAATTTATAAAAATAAAATATTTAGCTTAGTTTTTAGCAGTTTATTTATTTATTAAAAAATTAAAAAAATTAGTTACTACTAAATATAAAGCAAAAACTTAAAATAAAATTATTTAGTTATAAAAAAATAATAATATTTTTATTTTTAATTAAAAAAATTTTTAATTTAATTTTAGTATTATTTTATAAAATTTTAGCTTTTTTGCTTTTTAAAATTAATTTTATATAAGTTAAAAGTAAATAATTATAAAATATTAAAATTAACTTTTTACTTTAAATATATAGTTTAGTAATATAAAGTAAAAAAACTAATAATAAAGTATAACTTTATATATAATTTATATATGTTTTACTACTATTTTAAATAATTATTTTTTTTAAAAAATTTAAAATGCTTTAAGTATATAAATATTTTTATAGTATACTTATTAGTTATATTTATATAGCTAATTTTTTTATTTTACTTTATAATAGGTTTTGCTATTAAATTTTTTTTATTTTATTATATTTTTAACTTTATAATTTTTTTTTTCTTTTTTTAATTTTAGTAATAAAATATTTTAATATAATTTTAAATTATAAAGTTTTAATAGCTAAACTAAAAATACGTTATAAATATAGTAGTATTTATATAAAAAATTAAAGCAATATACTTATAAACTTACTTTGCTTAAAACTTAAAATAGTTTTATATATTTAAAACAAAGTTTTTTATTTTTTAAATTTAAATTTTTTATTAATAAAATAACTAAATTATTAGTATTAAAAGTTATTAGTTTATATTTATTATTATAGTATTTTATATAATTTTTATTAGTAATTTACTATTAATTTTTTAACGTATTTTAAATCTTATTTAATTTTTTAATTTTTTTGTTTATTACAAGTATTTTTTTAAAAATATTTATTTTAATAAATCTTTTAAATTTTAATAAATATTTATATAATACTTTAAAAAGTAAAATTTTAATAGTTTTGTTAATAAATAAATTTATTATAAAATAAGCTTAAAATAATAATTATACTTAATTTATTTTTTACTTATTTATAAAGCAATAAAGGTAAGCTTTAATTATTTAATTAATTTTTTTTATTTAATTATTAGTTTAAAAGTAAAACGTAACTAAATAACGTAGTTAAACTTTAGTATAAAAATATAATTTTAACTAAAATTTACTTATAAATATTAGTTTTTTATTTAAAACAATTTTTAGTAGTAAATTATATTTATATTTTATTTTAGTATAAAATAGTAATGTTAATTTTAATACTATTATATTATTATTAATAAAAAATAATAAAGCTAATTTAATAAATTTATTAACTATAATAAAAATAGTATTAACTAGTTAACTTTTATAAATTGTAAATAAAAGACTTATAATAAAATTTATTAACAATTTTTTTATAAGTTTTATTAGTATAAGTAAATTATTTAATTTACTATATAGTTAATAATGTTTTATTTTAAATTTTAAGCAAATTTAGTATAAATTAATATATTTTTAAATATTTCTTTTTATATTTTTCTAATAAAACTTTTGTTTTATTAAATTAATTATTTATAATACTTTAAAATAACTTATAATTAAATTATTATAATAAAGTTAAATTAATTAAAAATAAATTAATTTTTTAAATAAAATATATACTTAATTTTAAAAATATATTAAATTATATTATATATTTTATAGTTTTTTTATTATTTGTTTTTGCTTAGATTTATTTATAAATATTTTTACTTTTAAAGTTTTATTTTTATACTTATTAAATTAATTTTTATAAAAATTAAAATAGCTTATTTATTTATATATTTTTTTTAGCTAATATGTTTTTAGCTATTTTTTAAAATACTAATTATATAATAATAAACTAAATCTTATTTAATTTAACTATATATAAATAATTTGCTAATATATAAAGCTATTTTTTTTAAATAGTAATATTAGCTACTGCTAATTTCTTTTTAATTATAAAAAGTAAATTATTATTAGTATATATATTATTAAAATAATTAAGCCTTTATAAAAAAAGATTAGCTTTATTTTGCTTGCTTTTTTTATATTTTATTATAAAGTTATAAAGTGCTAAAAATAAATATTATTTAGCTTGCTAACTATTTAGTTTAGCTATTTTTATAAATAACTAAAAGTTACTATAATTAAATAATACTTTAATAAATACTATACTACTTTATAAGTAATGCTACTAATGCTTAAAATAAGCAATAATTATAAGCATTTTTTAATTAAATATACTATACTTTAATTTTAGTTTATTAAACTTTTAAAAATAAAATAAAATAAGTTTTTATTAACTTTAATTATTATATTATAAAAGTATTTTTATAAGCGTAACTTTAAATATATTAGTTTTTATTTTTATTAGCTTTTTAAAATTAAAATAAATTAAAAGTGTAGCTTTAATAAAAGCTTTTTTTAATTATTTAAAAGCTTTTTGCTAATAAATATTAAAAGTTATTTTGCTATTTTTTACTTTTTTTTAGTGCTACTTATTATTTAATATAAAAGCTTTAAAATATAAAAAAAAAAATTAATAAAGCGTTAATAAAAGTTATAAAACTTTAAAAATTATTATATTTGCTTGCAAGTTTTTAAAATAAGCTATTTAAAAATAGTTTTAATTTTTATAAAATCTATTTTAATACCTTTATTTAAAATTACGTATTTTAAAAATTTTAATTTTTTTTAATAAAATTAATATTTAAACGCTTTAATATATAAGTTTGCTTTTTATAGCTTTTTAATAATAGTTTAAATATATTTTTTATATAATTTTATATTTTTTAAAAAAATAAGTATATTATTTAAATATACTATATAATAAGTATTAAGCACTTTTTTAAGTACTTTTTATATATAGTTTTAAAAAGTAGCAAAAGTATTTAATAAACTTATTAGCATTATAAAAAATTTATAATGCTTATATTTTATTTAAAATGCAGTTTTTTATTTATTTTCTTTTTTTATTTATATTTAATAATATATATTTTTTAAATTAATTTTTAAAAATATTTTTATATTAAATACTTTATTTAACAACTTTAAAATAAGTAAAAAAGTATATTAATTTTTTTTAAAAACTTTATTAAAACTTTTATAGTTAATATATAGTTTTAAAGTTTTGTTTTTTTTTAGTATAAAAAAAATAAGTGCTTTTGCTAGGCTTTTTAATTTTTATATTTTTTTATTTTTTAATATGTTAGCTATTTATATTTTTAATATTTACAACCTATTATAAGCTAAAAGGTAAATTAAATAATAAAAAACTATTATATTTTTTTTATAAGTTAATTAATAAATTTTCTTTATTAGTATAAAAAAGTAAGTTAGCATTGTTAATATTAAAAAACTTAAATAAGTTTTAAAAATTTTTTAAAATAGGCGCAAAACTAAATTAATTTTTTTTTAATTTTAATTTTTAAATATTTAAAAGTATTAGTTTTAAAACTTAAAAAATTGCTTAGTAATAAACTTTCTTTTTATATTTTTTAGCAAATTAGTAAAGATTTACTATATAACAATTTAATTTTTTAAGTTTAAAATATTATTAATTTTTAGCTAAATTTAATATAATTTTCTTAAAACTTAAAGTTAATTAAAATAGTTATAAAAGGCTTTTTTTTAATTAATTATTTTTCAAAATTATAATATATAGTTGCTTAATTATTTATTTTTGTTTTTTATAATTTTTTAATTTAAATAGTACTTAATACGCTTTATATATTTTTAATAAACCTTATAATATATTTTATAATTTAAGTATTTTTATTAAAGCAAGTTAAAGTTTATATTTAATTGCAAATAAATAATTAATATAGTTATATTTAGCATAAGAATTTAAATTAGCATATATTTAAATTTTTTTATTTAATTTTGTTAATAAAGAAAAAATAGTATATAAAGTATAAAACTATTATAAAGTAAATAAAAATATGCTTTAATTTAGCAGCTTAATTACTTAGCTTTTAACTAAGCTGCTTTATAGTTTTTTTAATTAAATTAAAGTTTTTTTAAAATAAAAAACATTAATTTATTTGCTTATAGCTTTTTTTTATTTTTTATTTTTTTATTAAAAGTTATTTTTTAAATTTTTTTTTTATTTTTATTTTTTTAACAATTTAAATATTTGTTTATATAATGCTTATTTTTTTTATAAGCATAGCATTAAATCTTTTTAAAAATAAAGTTTAAATTTTAATTAAAATTAAGTAAGATTTAATTTAATTTTAGTCTTTTTTTACATTAATTTTGTTTTTTTTAAATTTTAATTTTTAAATAAATATTTATTTTCTTTTAATTTTTAATTATTAAAAAGATTATTTTTTTAACTAGAATTAAATCTTTAATTTTAATTTAACTTTAAATTATATAGTTTTTATTAAAATTTTAAAGAGGTTTTAAAGGTAGGTTTCTTTTTTTTATTATAATTTATTAATTTTTACTTTTTTTACTGCTATATTAATTATATTAACTTTTTTTTATAATAATTTATTATTATAATAGTTAGTTATCTTTTTTTTAGTAAATTAGTTAATTTTTGCTAATATAACTAAGTTTAATTCTTGTTTAATTATTTTATATATTAACTTTTTAATAGTTTAAGTTAATAATTAAATAATTATAAATCTTTTTATAGTTTTTAATTATAGTTTTTAAGTTAGTTTTATATAAACGCTTTTAGCATACTAAATTAATAAATTAATATTTTAGTTTATAACAAAAAGTAATTTTAATTATTAGTAAATTAAACTTATTTTTAGGTTAAAATAGTAGCAAGTCTAGATTAAAATGCATTTTTATATTTTTATTTTATTTAATATTAAGCATATAATATTTTTTGTTAATTTATATATAATTTTTAAGTATTTAATTAATAAGTTAATTTTTTTTTTAACTTATTAAAAATATATAAAGTTTATATTTAGCTTTAAATAAGTAAACTTTGTAATTTTACTAAAATTTACTTTTTTAATATTTTAAATAGCTTTATTAAAGCTTTGCTTTTAGTTTATACTTGTTTTATAAGTAAATTAATTACTATAAAGCATAATCTTATTAATTAGTAGCAAATTAATATTATAGCTTATTATAAGTTAAAGTTTATAATTTATAAGTATTGCTTATAGCTTTTGTTTTAGTTTAGTTTTTTAAATTTTTTTTAAAAGGTTTTTAAGTTATTAAATCTTATTTTCTATTGCTTAATAATGCAATTCTTATTTTTAACAAAGATTTTAAGCATTTTTTTAAACTTAATATAAATTATTAGTATTTTAAACTTAAATAAAAGATAATTTCTTATTATTTTTTTTAGTACTTAAATAAAAGTAAAACATTTTTCTTAGTTATAAGTAACTATAAAAAAAGTAATAAAATTGTTAAAGTATAATTTAATATATAGCTTTAATACTTAAGCAATCGGTTAAGTATAACTATTATAATATTTAAAGTAATGTTTTATATATAAACTATTACTTAAAAAAAAGATTACCTTTAAGACTGCTTTAAGCTATAGTTTTTATAAGTATATAGTAAGTACTTATATATCTTTTTTTACATATGGTTTTATAACTTTATTATGTTTACTTATCTTATACGTTAGTAGTAGTAGTAGTAGTAGTAGTAAAATTTTAACGTCTATTTTAAGTAGGTCTAGGCTAACTATAATAGCGCAACTATAGCTATAAGTGCCTTAGCAGCTAGCTGCTTTTTATTACCTTATATAACCTCTTTTTAAGTTTATATTAAAAAAGACAGTTAAAAAGAAAGCCTTTATAACTAGTTGCTAATAAAAAAAAGAATTGCGTTATTTTATATTTTGTTTAAAAGGTAGTATAAGTATTTATTTTTTTAAAATTATAATTGTATTGTTTTAGCTTTACTGCTTAGTAGTGCTTTTTCTTTTAAAAAAAAGAAGGCCTTTTTTAAGTGCTTTTTTTTAGTATTTATATTTAAAAGCATATAGCTAATTTATTTTTTATATATATATATATAGTACTATTAACTTTTTTTTGTAGCTAAAACGCTTATAGTAAGTAGCAAAATTGCTATAACTTAAGCGTTTAAAAAAAAAAAAAAAAGCTAGCGCTAGTTTTAGCAGTTTTAGTTTTAAAAGCTTTTAAACTTTTATTTTAAAAAGTAAGTTTTACTGTTTATAAAAATCTAGTTAGTATAATGCTTACTAGTTTATAACTACTTTTTTTACTTTATTTTTAGCTTTTTTAAGCACTTATAAGTATAAAAGTTTATTTTTACGTATAAAGTGCTACTATAAAATTTGCTTTTTAAACTTGTTGCTTATATATTTGTTTGCTTTTTTATTTTTTAAAATACTTTTATATTTTAAAAACTAGTATAAATATATTTAGTTTTTTTTTTTTTTGCTAGCCTTTTAAACTTTATAAAACAATATTTTAAGCTATATAAATATTTATTAAAAAAACTTATAAAGGCTACTGTGTTGTTTAAGTATATATAATACGTTTATTTTTTTTAAAAAATATTTTTTAAGTGCTTAAGTAAAAGCTTTTAATGCTTTTATATATTTTATATTAAAAACCTTTTTTTTATTTAGCTATCTTAACTTATAATATATTAGTTATTTTGCTTTATAAGCTATAAAGGCTTATAAAGTAAATTAGTTTTTAAAGCTATTTAAGTATAAAAAAAAAGTGTTTTTTTTTTATTTGTTTAAGATTTGCTTTACTTATGCTTTGTAGGCCTTAGCCGTGCTGCCCTTATCTTTAAGCGCAAGGCCCGGCTATAGTTTTACTAGGGCCGCTAAAGGTAGCTAGTAGATTTTAAGAAGCAGGTTCCCGATCTCTTGTAGGACCGTCTTCTTACAGTTAGTTTGCTCGTACATCCTGGCTGCCACGGCTTACACGTTAGTAGGCAGGTCGTAGCTATTGCCTTAGAGATTCTGAAATCAAAACCTACCCTACAATAACAAGTCTCCTATTATACCTACCTACTAAAGAAGACTTGGTGATTATTGCATAATTTCATTAAGCTACTTAACATAATGCTATCTCTTGTCTTAAAATTTTGCTGTTGTTTTTGTTCTTGTTATAATATTGCCATTTTTATCATATATGCTAGATTGTATAGTTACGTTAATGTACGGTTGTCAAAACACCCCTCTCCTCTCTCCCTCTCCCCGTCCCCAACCATGGCCTCTCCTTATACAACTAAGTTTTCTAAGTATAGAAATAAAAAGAACAGGGCAGGGGTTATAAGGACAAAGGGGGGGGGTTGGTTAAGTACTGTCCAGTCTAGATAGGGCAAAAAGTCATGCTAAGCAGCATGTTTAAGCTTGGCCTTGGTGCTGTAAGTGCTTTCTTATAAATATTTTTTTACTTTCTATTGATTAGCACGCTTGAAGCTAGAAGTAATACACAAAGCCTACAAATCTACATACGTATATGAGTATGTATATACTTACATAGCTTTCTTCTATCTTCTGCTACGCCGCACACTGGCATAATACATGTATGTACATGTTACAAGTAGGGAGCTTTTTCCTACGCTGCACCTATATATGTTAGAAGAAGCTAGGTATAGGAGATACTTGGTTAGGTAGTGGCATTATCATTGGAGCCCATTTTTCAAGTTGTGTTTATAAACATGCAATATATTCCCCAAAGGTTATGTTTAACAGGTCGGGGGAAAACAAGAACAAAGAAGACAGCAAAAGGCGAAGATCGCCAAGTCAGCTCGTCTAACCTGATCTAATGCATGGACTTTTACTGCGGCGGCCGCAAAAAATGTTCTCTCTCATCTCGTCTCGTCCCATCCGTCCCTCCCTTTAAAATAGACATCTGGAAGGGGCACAGTCGAAGATGCCTGTCTACCCGTACATACCCGGACGGAGATACACATAAGCTGCATCTCGCCGACGCATTGGAAGCTTGCCGCGGCGGACCGGGGTTTGTGAGGTGCGAGGGGTTCATAGATAGCCAGCCAGTAGATAAGCAGCTCTGCCAAGGGCAAGAGCCGGGAGGGATTTTGAGCAGGATATGGGTCTTCCCCGGAAAGAGGAGGGAAAGGAGGACAGACCTTGTTGTAGAGAGGCGAAGGGGTGAGCATCTCGACTTTTGTGTACAATGCTGTGGGAACAAGATTTTAGTACAACATATCTACCTCCGCGGCAGAAACAAGCATTGCCTTCCCCTGTCCCCTCTACTACTTGCCCGGGTACCTACCTACATACCTAAAGTACAAGATACTTGAACAAGGCCCGGCTGTCCGAGATGCTCGAGCCGGTTGGGCTAGGCCTGCGCTACTTACTCGCATACACAAATAGGTGTGCACTCGTACCGATAGGGCAGGTGCACCGTATATAGCAATTTGGCTCTTGTATAAGTGGTGAGAGGTCTAGTTATCATATCATTAGTCTTGTATGCATAAGCCATATCATATATACTCTCTTCTCCTTTTGTTTCGTACAAGTTTCATGTAGGGGTAACGTACAAGGCCAACCCCCGAGTCTGTTCTTGAAGGGGGGAACAGATATGACTAAGGTCTCTATACTTGAAAATTCCTCATCGGCATAAAGATAACCTGTTGTACAATAATATCGTGTTCTGTGTCTCTCCGCAGGCTTAAGACATTGGTCTTCTTGAATGTGGGGAGGTAACGTGTGGTAAACGGTATACATGTGTGCCGAGAGCACCGTCCTGCACGTGAAAGGGGCTCTCGGCGTCCTCAGGGTAACGGTGATCTGGCCTATACCATATACGCAAGGCATGTCTAGATCTACAAAGCCCCTGAAATCACTTGCCAGTGGCAAAAAGTGATCAAGCTGTCGTGGCGATTCCTACTGCTGTCTACGTGAGTTTAAACTACCAAAAGACCCTTGAAAGAGGGGTTATGCTATCGTGCTCTACCGAGCAATCCCAGCTTCCTTTGCCAAGGTGTCCATCATCGGGATCGGGGGATATTTGCTGATCATCAGGCATAAAGGGGGCGGGGTGTTCAAATATTTCCGTAGACTCAATTAGATGGTTTAGAGTAAACTTTGGCAACCCGTTTTCTTTCCTATTCTTTCCTTCGTATGTCCATATGTCCATTGAAAATCGGTATTTGGAAAGGTGGTCTTGCAAGGTTATCCCAAATTCAAACTAGAAACCATCCCTTGAAAAGTGTGTGGCTAAGCCTAGAGTAGACCTAATGCGTCTCAGAAAGCGGCGGCGGATAAAGTTCGTCAAAGATACCTACACAGGTTAGGTTGGGCGAGCCTTTGCGTAAGCGGAGTCCACAGGATGTTAGTTATCGCATCGGGCTTAACAGGTACTCATATCACCTCGAGAATTATACTATCTGTTCGCTTTATCGAGTCCCTTTCGCACGTCGTATGCTAGGGCTGTCGCAGCCAAAGCCCCTGGGAATCGCCGAACAGCGGCTACTTGGAGGCTTTGAGGATCCTCCCAAGGATACGCCAGCCGGGCTGTAGCATCTGATCTTGCTAGGCGAGCGCTTATTCGGATGCTTCGAAGGCGGTGCTCGCGGGAAGGATTCAAGAGCCACATACAATCATCTCGATTGCCATGGCCTAGACGATACCGGTTATCAACCGACCGTTCCCAGATGGGAATCCCCAGGCCCCCAAATATATCGCACCAGTCATTACCAAGTCCTGTTCCATAACCGTAGACGGCAGTTCAATGCTCGCACCACGATACTCTGCGATGTGTACCTGTACAGAGCAGGAGTCCAGGACAGCATTGTGGGGGTAAGGACCAGAGCGTCTAGAACATCCCTCTGGCGGTGGTGGGCAGAAGCCTGAGCTCTGGTGAGGGCACAAGTCCAAGACGCCAAGGCAAGCTCGAAAGAGGCGGGTCTGGAGGTACCGTTCGTCCCATTCTGAATCGCTCGTCATCTGAGACACTATATGATTTCGGTGCTGGAGGTCATGGGTCTGAACATCTGCACAGAATCGCGGCTTACTGATTAGATTGGGCGCTTACGCATTCACTTACTTAAAAACCGCCAACGTCTCTAGCAGCTTTACCAACGGCGACGATAGTACTTGGGATGTCTTTCGTGGTTACGCACAGCCTCTTCGTCTCATGAACCTGGCCCATACTCGTGAAAGATAGACGGACAAGCAACCTGGGATACGTAGGCGCCGCGCAATTACATTCGCCATAGTTGATTCACTTACTGGTGTAATAGCG
The DNA here is from genome assembly GCA_022579005.1 of Poronia punctata. Lineage (NCBI taxonomy): Eukaryota > Fungi > Ascomycota > Sordariomycetes > Xylariales > Xylariaceae > Poronia > Poronia punctata. Next base: position 93,970 of record MU401475.1, read on the forward strand.
GGGGGCGCGCGGGGGGGGGGGGGGGGGGGGGGGGGGGGGGGGGGGGGGGGGGGGGGGGGG
>MU401475.1:94039-153649 GCA_022579005.1 Poronia punctata
GAACCAGCCCGCCCCACCACCCGCTCCGCCCCCCGCGCCCGCCCTTTCCTCCCACACTTTTTTTAATCATTCCTTGCTTCCCCCCCCCCCCCCCCCCCCCCCCCCCCCAAAGCAACGCAGTTTCACTCGTAATAATTAGCAGCCGAAGCATCCGAACTCCCGAGCTCCCGAAGCACCCGGGATTTGATGACCCCAGTTGCTCTGGTATATCTGTAAGAGCTATCTCACGAACTTATGTTGCTGTGGTAGGACCGGATCAATCATGCGGTTTGATGCCTGGCAGCCGACAGCATGAGATTGGGTTGGGGACCCGGTAGTTATAACTTATCTGTCTCCACCAGCTGGACTGCGAATTTCCCAACACCTGGCTATATTATACAAGAGATCAATCTCCCCTTGGCAGCCTTTTATGTGCCTTGGTTAGGACGGCCAGGAGACTGTGACTTGCTTCCCAGTGTCCCATCGAGGTGATGTAAAGATGACCGCACTACAACTCGTTCAGACTTTGGTAATATCATGCGCGAGGCCTTGCTGTACCCGATGACAAGTTTGACGATGAATGATACCTGTATATCGGCCACATAAGGCAAGAGTTGACTGTAATGTAAGTCGTGGGTTGTGGACGTCCAAATACCACTGACACAAAAAACAGCGGCTGGTCCTAGTGCCGTCAGTGAATAAACCACCATGAGCACATCACATTTTGGCAAAACATATTTAGACACTTCCTAAAATATCCCGGGAGGCGAGCCAAGCAAGAAGACTAGCACGGGTGGCGTTTTGGCGTTAGCGAAACGAGCGACTTTGTGGACCAGCCAACAAAGAGGCGAGACTCGAGAGGGGTTGAGTGGGCGATTGTGCCTAACCTATCCCATACCCGCCATATTGCGACATACATATGTTCCTTGATATCTGGCTTTAGCTGGATATAAGGCGCAAGGGTCCATGGCCACATGGGCCCATGAGGTGGGGGCGAACTAGGTAGGTAGAAAGGTGACGGCAACAAAAAGGCGGGCGCAATCTTCTTCGCCGTGTGTGGAAGAGACGTCGCCAAGCTTTCTAGCATAGCGTCCGATGGTGTATCACCTGTTATAGGTACACCTGGTAGCGCTGTCTGATCAATGTGCTGCCCTGCTGTAAGATGGGTGGTAAGCAGGGCTAGATTCTGTTTCAAAATCCTCATATTTTGCGACCGTAACGATAAGAATTGTCAAAGAACGACGTGGTGCGTGATAGTGAGGACATGGCGGACCGCCAAAAAAGCTGCAGTGGATACCTATCATCTCGACTACATCAACACAAACCGATGGAGTGCGGTGCGGCGCGTGCGCCTTGAGGGTTACATCGGACAATAGAAAATGATATCAAGCTTGGATGATCGACGGTGGTCGTTGCCTCGCTTTGCTCAGCTGGACTCGAGAACACAAATGAGTGATGGGGAAATTGGATGTGGGGTTACATGCTATTAATAGCATAAAGAGACGTGAAGCATCTGGAGTTTCGCTCCGGCTCTTGTCCCCTGTCCTCTTCTCCATGGCTCTCCAGTCTTCACAACCGGCCTGATATTTGATAGGATACCTAGCGAAATATACGTGTACAGTTAGGTGGTAGTGATAGCCTTATACGACGGGCGTGATTGATGCGGAGTGAAGTAGCCAGTGAATATGTTTTTTTTTTGGGAACCTGCGTCTTCTCCATGTCAGAAGAATGGCGGTATACCTATTCCGCTTTAATAGGCCGATAGAACAAGGTATTCTACGTGTAAGCAAGGGTACTGCTGTTGTAATACATATTGGACGTGCATGTAGAGGGTCAAGGAGGGAGAGTTGCGATCATGGAGTATCGAACAGGTACTTTAGTGGACTGCCACTTTGTGCATTGTCAAGAGACTAGAATGCTAGAATGTTCCCGCACCTCGGTGGAGATGAGATCTTCTGAAGCCCGATACCTAGTACGCTGGGCATGGAAAAGAGTTTCTACCCTTAGCAGACGTCACCTACGTTTGTCAAAGGGAAGCGCTACCGCATATATTGCTGGTTGAAGGCAATCGCAACGCCGTACCTACCTTGATAAAGTACCTAATAACAAGTACAAAGTAAGGTAGATTATGATCATGTTGGCCAGACTCGCGGTTCACTTGCTTCCGTTCCGGCAACGCGAGCCTTGTTCTTGCAGCAATTGCCTGTAGGTGTAGACAAGCATGTTAGTTATCGAATTAGAGAAGCCTATTGGCCATTAGACAGGGTGTTAAGGTTCGCCCAAACACTTCTTCGTGGTTACTATGGTGATACCTGCCAAGACAGGCTAGAAGACGAGGCATTTTGATCCAAAAGTGAGAGGGGGACGAAGCTGATTAAGCAAGCATATCTGGATCACACTGCATCGCACCGCTGCCAAGATAAACATCCCATGTCAACACCGATGTCCATCGATGATTATTAACTGTTGTCCTTGCCAGTTCCTCTGCTGTTCCGCCACCTGCAACAGGGCAAGGTGATCGCGTAGAAGGCTTGTAATAGGCCGCTAGAGTGGATGCCGTGACTTGGAAAGTCTGGTATCCGCCAAATGGCAAAGCAAGTTATTATCTATTGCCCATGTCTTGGCACGTTTAGTCGGTGTGCAAAGCAATTTTCTCAGGGCTCCGAGCGAACGTGGAGTACGAGTTGGCAGAATGAGAGACAGAATGAGAGCGAGATAGAGAGAGCGTCGGAGCCTAATGATCTACGACACAATCGATCACCCCATGCGAGGCCCGTGCTCAGCTGGACCGTCCTGTGGCGTGTTCCCCCAGTACAAGCAGACACACCGTTTCTCTTTCGTCTGTTGCTGTGAAACTTGCTTGGGAGATGGCGCATCTCTACGCAGCTATGAAACAAGATAGGCCAAGTTGCATAAGTAGATACCTAGGTTTTTCCCGAACCAATTGCACTCCCTCGGTAAACCACGCCAGCAGCAACTGCAACAACAGCAGCCATGGGGTAGGAAGATACTCATGCGGACCTTCATCATGTACGACAAGATACCCTCTAGCAAGCAACAAGGCAAGCCACCCCCGGGCCTTGTGACTCTCTGGTGCGGTGGAGTGGTTCGTTAGTAGCCATGGGCGTTCCGCTGTGCCGTAAACACGCTGCGTAGTAGGTAGGTAGTCCGAAATCTTTATCCCTTTGTTGTATACAGAACACCAAAAGACCCGTTTCTTGCTTGCCTATGGCCAGAAGAGAACTATTATCTATGCTGTGTCGTGCCGAAGGCCGGATACCTTTACCCTTGTATGGGTCCAGTACGATGCATGTTGTTAGCCACATCTCTGCTGGCCTTTGGTTGGCGATCAAGTAAAAGCAGCCAGCATGTTGTTGACCAACGACGAGCTCTAAGAAGATCCCTGTGTCTAGTGGATGTTTTGCTGTTGTTAAGGTGTAGATGTAAAAGGCCATATTCTTCTCTGTAATTACATGTTGATACGAGTAGTATTTTTTTAATAGAATACTAGGTACCAAGGTAGGTTACCTAAGCTACCCCTAGCAAAACTACTGCAGCAGCCTGCAGACCGTAGCTGCAATAACCCCCGCTTTCTCTTCGTTGAGAGGCACTCTTCTCAAGTCCAAGCGGCAACCTATGGTTTCCTTTTGAAGTTGGCCTTTACTATTCGTTGATTTACTCAACGATTTGATTTTTGATTTTGCAATATGCACAACAGTACAGTAGCGTGATTAAAATCATGGTCCCCTAGAGGCGCTGGTTACAGCACATACATAAGGATCCTCTGTACTTTGATCGTATATGGCCTCTTCTATGCACCTTGCAGATTCGCAACATTGCGGCTTACTCATAGGGGCAATCAATTCACGGATTCCTATGACAATCGAGCCAGATCCAGGGTGCCAGGTCAAATTACTTGCCCTCGAACTGCTTTTGCAGCATTTGTTTTCTCTTGTTTTATACCTAACACCCTTGGTTACTACCATTGCCAAGAAGACTGAAATTGGTGTCCTGCGGTTACAAGGGAGCTAGACCCAAAATAGGATGGGCAGAAGGCGGGAATAACCACTGCAGGGAATTTGATTTGCTTATTCCCGCCTGCTTGTACTGTTTATCGTAGAGTATTGTTTTTGAGCAAGACCATGGGTCTGGGCATCTTGTGGTGGGTATGCAATTGTTGTGCGTATTCGGTAATCTGTTGTTAGGCAGCAGGTTTCCAAGCAAAATAGAACTCGGCAAGGAAATTATGCTTAAACTTAGTAGCAGGACCAAATAACATTAGGCGCAACGGAAATTGGGAAGAGCTTACATCACAAGTAACCTGCGTATTTGCTTGTTATGCGAGTACCCGAGTGTTGGGGCGTAAAGCGCGCCAACCCGAGCAAGTGGTTCATGGGGAAGTACCAGGTAATAAGCTAGATACATAGTGTTTCAACCTATTATTAGAGAATCTCGAGGTTGCATTACTACTACTTGTACATCGGTTCGAGAAGACAAAGTGCATGTATGGAAGTACGTACGAGACCACCTGCAGAGGTGTGTGCTACCTTACGAGTACACTTTCTAACAGGGCTACTGTAGGCATAGCATGTGTAAGTACCTGAGGTACCTACCCATTAGCCCCAAAGCCCAAATTTTTGACAGAAAACGTGGCTGTTGGAGAAAACAGACCGTGGCAGAACCAGCTAGACGGGATGGGTAAAAGCACCACCAACCATGATTGAAAACTTCCACTCCAGCTTAAAGCTTGGTAAATGTGGCCATCGCTGTTAAGCAGTTGCTCTAGATAATGCAAGTTAGCATGAATACCTTTCTTGCTGTTAGCACAGCACATACTGGCATGAACAGTACATGTACTTACAAATGATCAACAACCGGCCAATAGATTAAACTAAGATAGTATATTTACTATGTAGTTATTTAATAGTTAGTGATCATCCAGTGTGCTTAATATAGTAAGTGACGGACATATTGTGATTTGCTTAAGCAGAGCGACGACAGCATTGGACTATGCAATCTATCATTCCTGTACCTCAAATCAAGATGAAATACCTACCTACATGTAGTTTGCAGTCTACCCAAAGTTAGGTTAGATAAGCGCTGCTAAATTAAGGTCGGCGCAATCTGCCCAAGCAATAGCTTAACTTTAAAACCTAATTCAATGGAACAATAGGTACTTCAGGTTGTAAGTAGACAAGGGGACACCGATAGTCGATAGAGATCTGATACGCTGTACTGGCCATCTTGATTACCAACATAATAGAGTTTGCTTAAAGTAGGCATTACTTACGTGCACATCACTTAGATAGGCCCCCGCTCAATTACCGAGTATCCGTTAATGAACCGCTACTAGTGTAACGTTAAAGGATTCTGTTCTTCCAAGTCGCCGGGAGCAATTTCGAGCTTTGACCATATGCTAATACTCTTTCAAAGGCATTGTCACCTACTCGATCTGTCGTTTTGAGATCTGTAGTAGATGCATAGAACTTTCCCGGCTGCTCGAGTTAGGGATCCTTCTGGGGTGCGTGCCGCGCGCCCCTTAGCTCAGCATTTCAGTCATGTTCAAGCCATGCTTTAGGTATTCGAATACCCTTGGTGTATCCCTGGTTTTCAAGGCGGTCATGTAGCAGCAACGTCGTAGCAATACTACCCTATGCAATTACCTTATTTTATGCCCAAAAACCCCGCACCAATCTCGTGCTCGGTAAAGCCGTCAAACCCATGATGAGCATTGGCACAAGCTCTGTTTCATAATGTCGGATATGCATGATTGGAGAACGCAGAAGTACAGAGTACACCCCCCCGTCCGCTGGCTAGCTGCCATATGGTCTGCAGGGGAAGGGTTCCAGTACCCATTCCACAAGCACGTGTACGCGCGCATCGCATGGCGCGAGTTAAGTTACACTGGTCGGTGACGGGTACAACACATACTGGTAGACGTAGGCAAGAGATCGGCGACCCTTTCCTGCCTTCTTCCCCCCCCAAAACCCCCCATCCCAACGCCCTTCGTCGCCGACATTCTAGTATCAGGACAAAACAGGCCACTGCGCGTTGCCCTCCACAACAGGGTGCACTACAGCAAGGCTTTCCCAGTTAGGCTCGGAGGATGCACCCCTGGTCTGTAAGGAGGGATGCACCTTGCAAATATGCAATTTACAAAATATTTTCTTTTGTTTTTAGCCTTCTAGAAGACATCTAGAAGAATATTACCTAATTTCCGTTTCTTCCATGGGCACAGGCCACGGATAACCAACAAAAGAAAAAAGCTGTATGGTGCAGCCAGCTCGCTTGCTCCCGTTAGCTGTGTGACCAAACACGTGCAGACCTACATACCAAGCACCCACGGGCCGGGCAAGATACTTTATCCCGGAGGACGTCAGACAATGCGCAGTTGTACACGTAAATCCAAATCTAACTACGCTAATATCAGATGCTACTTATTTACGAGGTTATTTTTAACTGGTTAAATTATGCTCTATAACTTTAGTCGGCATAGATAGGTCGGTCACTCATCATCACCTCCAAACTCGGAAGAGGCAGTTGCCAATTTACACGTAAGTACAAGACAGACCCGGGACCGAGGGCAGACAACCCTTGTCTACCTATTCATAGATGTAACTTCTCTCACCTCCACAGAGGAAGTACCTACTATGAACACATAGCTGCCGTTAAGAATCGCGCCAGAACGTCAGACAGTCGGCTATACCTAAACCTTGAAGCTTGGATTAAACCCTTTTCTTGCCGGTTTGCAGGTTCTTCGACATGGGCCCTTGCCTTGTACTGCCTGTGCAGTCACACTCAGTCTTGTAGGCTAGGCAAGTTAGGGCTAGGCAGTTGTATCTTAGCAGATATCCCCAGCTCGTTACCAGTTCTGTGCGAAAACGGGGTGAGAAGCCATGCCTAGATAGGTAATGATACTACGACATCATATGCTCGCGGTGCATACACTGAGGTTGGTGCCTGGCGGACTTATGAAGGTCTATTCTTCAAAAGGAAGGCAATACCAGGAAATTTCCAAATTACCTACTGCACGTACCATCGTTACTAGGTTAGGTGCTAATAATAACATATATCTGCATCGCATATTGTACACGTCCGAACATGGAGGTAGGTGGACACTTGACAATGCTATAACGCGTCTTGTTCCAGGAATGTCTAGCATGTCTGGGCCACTGGTAAAGTAAATCAGTGAGAGCTGTACTTGGTTATTTCAACTTATCTAAAATCATTCATTGTTTGCAAATGGGAGTATTAGGAAGTGCATAGTGTTGATATATGTAGGTACGCATATGTTAGGGTAGTATGCATATATGGTCCTATGTGTGCATCTAGGTAGTTGATATCTTGATGTCCTACGCGACATCGTCATAATGCAGCGACCGTTGGGTATTGAGCTCATGACAACCTAGCTTGTGGCTATATTCTCACTGAGCGTTGCCGGATGTAGACATCTCTAATCGTAGTCTACTCATATGCGGCCGATGAGACGACGTTTATTATGTCATCTATGGTAAGCTAGATACCTAGATTGAAGGTGAGATCTTTAGTTACGAAACTCGGAGCTTAAATCATGTATACTGTACCGCACCGTATAGCTAAACGACATAAAATCTGGTGTGACTGATGCTAGTAATAAAGTAGTGCTGTAGATAATTACCTAGTGTAATGATGTGTTGTGAGACGATGTTTCTCAAAATAGTAGCCGAATCTACTTAGTCCGAGAAGTGGGACCTGGGGTTGAACTAGATCTTGTACGTATGTAATTTTAGTCGGTAGGTGCAGAAAATCAGTATCTCGTACTGTGTGCCTGCCAGTACTTTCTGTACCCTACTTTGCCAAGTGGAGCTCGCAAGGAGGCACTGTATCGAGAGTTGTTTCAGATCTCTAGAGAATGGTTGGTTTGGACACTACGACACTTCAGGGAAACACAACTGAGCCGACGTCAGGTGCCACAGGGTTACATGGAGCTAATAAGGGACCTTAGATTTAGTGAGCTTGGCCCGTCTGCGGAGGAGGGCTATGAAGAAGGCTTGTATGTGTATGTTTAGACTGGTTTCCTAAATAAACTAGGTATCTTGAAAGAAGGATGCGTGTAGAAGAAAGAAGAAAACGGTTACCAGAGCTTGTTTGATATCATAAAAGGAAAGGGCAGATTATTCCCACTCTGCGCCTAAATCCATCTCTTGCCGGAGGCTTTTGCAAATTGCGTTATGCATGACATCTCTGGCAGGATTAGTGTGATGGCGTGTTGTTTGCCGCAATGCTTATAGCTCGGCAGATGAGCTTCGCCTTATTTCCTCGTCTAACATACGGGACCGAGAGAATCCAAGCCCAGCTATCGCGTTTAATCATGATGTGACCAGATGAAGCCCAAAATCACTATTGTAGGTTCGCTATTGAAAACACAAAAGGTTACCCATCACAGTTCAGCGAGACCCGGCTATTCGGCTATATCCTTGTTTGTCGAGTGGGTAGGTCTAATCTCTTGATGAAAGCTAACTGCATTGCCAATGCAGATAGACATTTGGACTTGGAACAAAAAATAATAAATAATAAAACCCTTCTATGCGTGGGGACTGTGCGCCGTCAGCACATAAACTTATCGGTAGAGTCCAGCTGGGGGTTGGTGAAGGGATTGAGATTGTGAAAGTTTTTAGACGCGGCGCTTACAACGAGACGCGCGGTGCTCATGATAAGTCAGTCTGCCTGGTCCAACACCTGCGGCTGAGTAAGCTCTCCCTCCTTCAGCCCATCCGGCTTTTACAAGTTGGTCCTTTTTATGAAATTTGTTGTGTAGCCCTCGAGTAATTAAAGAATACATACTGTCGGTGGGCAACTAAATGGAGGCTTATTTGAGGCTCTCATAAGCCCCCTTGGCCTTTTTCATTGCTGTGCCTTGAAACGCAATGTGTTGCCTGCATATCTGTTTATGATGACCTCTTCCGGAAGTTTGTTGTGGTCATGGCCAGGAGCTGGGACATCTCACTAGTGATTTCTTTATCATGTACGCTCTAATTGCCATATACCGCCCCAGACCTCTTTTCCCCGTTTAATGTGCATAGAATCTGCTTGTACATCTTCAAATAGGTATATCCGGCAATCTCTTACGTGTACCAACGCTAGTCCAATGATGGGACCGCAAAATGCACGCTACGAGCTCTGGTCTAGAGTGTGGGTTGGCCAAGTTGTAGGTATTGGCTGCTCTGTGCGGCAGAGACATCTATATATGTAACCAGGGTGTTAGGCACTTTAGACTGCGCCATACCAAAGGGGGCTTGTTTTGAAGAGCAATGCCATCTGCGACTTGCTGAGTCATCTGCCATCCCAGTGGTAGTGGCGAAGACTGCTATGTATGTACTTTTGTAAATAGATCACTCATTAATAGGATGAATGTTGTAAGTTGTTGGTTCTTACATTAGGTGATCGATGTAATATGCGTTCTCTCATACCTATGCTTTGTTATCATGAGAGACGAATTGTTGATCCGCGATTCAAAATGGACGAGCTGAACCAAACTGACAGTGAGAGTGAGTTGAACCCGACATTGGGGGTTGCTGAGACAGTGTCTATTCTTGTCTAGCACTGTATTATCGCACAAACCTGTCTAGGTTTATCATGAGCTTTCCATCTATGGTTAGTACGTGCTCAACCCCCCACCCCCTTTTCGACTCTAGTTATTTCGTAGAGTGGCGTTCATCATTTAATAGCACCCCTCTCACTCCAACCCTTGCGATACCTAGTACCTACGTGGAGGAAGTCGAACTGTCAGGTACCGCACCAAGTGGAGCAGCTGCCGGCCGCCGGTTGGAAAACCCTTGTCGTCGTTATCCTACTCAAGGTAGCAGGCCTTGTTAAGCTAGACCAGGCTCAAGCTAGCTAGGCCAGGCGACCCTGGTAGAACAGGTGCATCATAGCTGGGGTGTCAGGTAAATTCGCTCGCTCACCTTACGACACTAGGGCCTTTGTAGGAAAGACTGGACTAACTAACTGGGCCTTGGTGCTATTCTTGATCGTTGGTTTGGGTGGGAGCACGGTACCGTGTATTACCGTCATTCGTCATTCCAACCTGGACTAACTCTCCAGCTGTAAGCAGGTACATCTGGTACACCTGTGTATTGTTGTGCTGCAACCAGAAGTTAGGGCTGTTGTGGAGATATCAGCATATCATGTCAGCGCAAGCTGTGCCATGTGTTGTCTCGGATTCGGACGTATCTACTCTGTCGTTCTCCCCATGCGACACGAGAAGTCAGAGAAGCGGAAACTACGGTGACGGCCATCAGGAACTCGCCATGATTATCATGGCCCTCTAAACTCAACATGCCGTCTGGTTGAAAGGCCCATGAGGTGTCGACACTGGAAATAACTGAAGCGACTACACCTTAGTAGGCAGTGAGTGGTGGGCGAACCCTGGTGTCACCCATCCCCCACCTGCACCTTCTTGCTTACCCCTACCTACTCGTACCTACTTTACTTTACTTTACACGTACATACAGACTTTGGACCGAGTTAGGTTAGGCGGTACTTGTTCTACATGGAAACATGTACCTACCTACTGGACATGTAGCTACGAGACCCGCTTGCAAGTTGTCCTGCCATGTATTCGGTGCCCACTCTCGACTTCGACAAGTCGACCGGGGGGGGGAGGGCAACGAACTGGGGTGTCATGTACAAGGTACTCACTCGACCCAGGGTTGGTATCTCATCCTCATCACAGGGCACAGGAGGCGTTAGTGCTGGGACAGGAACAGAGACGTACAATCATACTTAATGGGGTGCCGGGCCCATCGCTTATGGTTGGCTGAGGCTGAGATAGACTCAAGTCTACATGCCAAACATAGCAAACATTTAATAAGTCTATCTTGTCCGACCACAGATCTTCTTCACACGACCGACCTAGTACTTGATCTTCGACACTCCCTGTGCCTGCCCGCTTGCTTACTTCCCTCCCTCACCTTTATATCACGACGCCAGTGGACAACCGTCTTACTAGCATACATAATACTTGTGCCGGCACGGCCAACTTGGAGCAATCGTACGTTTGCCTCGATTTTTCCTCGCCGTCCTTATAGACGTGTCTGCTTGGCAATGGATTCATTTCGGTCTTCACATGTTGAGCACCCTTACTCACATCCAGCCAGGTCAGACAGCAACAGCGCAGATCTTGTGTTGGAAAGGCCACTCATCCGTCCTAACGATTCTCGAGGCCGACCTCAGATCTACCACGAGCTAGACATATCGTCGCGCAAGATCAACTTGGAATCTCAGTACGGCTCTCAGTCACAAAACATAACGAGCCATCCTGTCGGCTTGGGCTTGCAGTCTTACTCGGACCGAGCTCGTGGTGACTTTGATATCGGGCTGGGTGGTGAACGAGGGCAGAATCAAGGCGCATCTCCCGGTTTACAAGGAGTATCTGGTCAAGACGTTCCGAGGTCTAATCCTACCATTTTATCGCCGAGACCAAGATCTACCATGAGGTCCGTTTTCTTTGACGCTTTGGCTAGGATACATGGTCTAATATCATGAGTAGTGCCGTCGCAGTTCCTTACGACCCCCGGATGGAGATGGGTGTACCGCGCTCAACGTACACATGGCACAGTACGACAACCCCTCCGAGGCTTGCAGTTTCAGTGCTAGTACTTACGAATTATCCTTAGGTCTCCCCGGCCTTGAATCGAGTCCTGAATTATTATCGCATGACATTTCTGGTGTTGGACATGGTTCAGGCATTAGCAGTCTGACCCCGCCCCCAAGCGGCTCAAGATCTATGACAGCAAGCCCGCCTCGACCTATTTTAACTCCTGAGCAACGCGAGCTGAAGAAGCAACGAGACCTGGCCAGACGGGATTCGAAGGCGAGTATCCGAGTTCGACGCGGTATGAGCAACACGTCGTATCCTCCGCCAGCCCAGTCTCCGCCTGTGACGATGCATGATTTCTCATCTGCGTCCCCGATGCCGATCTACACAACAGCGCCCTCACAAATATCGCTTCTCGCCGAGCCGGTAACGACAGTCGGGCCATCCTACATGCCCTCTTACTCTACGTCTCCGCTGCCCGACCATGCGAATTCCCCGATGTTTTCCTCTCATTATTCCCTGTAGGTTGCCGGTAGTCCATGTGGTGAACGTGAGTTCTTGTGCTAACAGGCTGGCCAGCCCTTCTCAGGACTATATGGTGAATTACTCGGCTGGGTTCCCCCCTCAACACTCAACACAGAGCATGTCTTCCCAATATAGGTAAGCTAGAAGCCCCGATCCACTTAAACGAATAAAGCAGTGTATCTGACCGGGGTTCGTAGTAGTCGAGCATCCTCCATGTCTGATTCGGGCATGATGTATCCAGTCCAGCCACCTGTCTTATCATCGGGGAATCCGCCCGCAGGTGACGCCGGCCACGTTAGAGTTGTGCAGAGCAGACCCAAGCCTCAGTGCTGGGAACATGGATGCAACGGGAGACAGTTTTCGACTTTCAGTAATCTTCTGAGGCACCAGAGAGAAAAGTCGGGGCAAGCGGCCAAGGCCACCTGCCCCAACTGCGGTGCGGAATTCACAAGGACAACAGTGAGTGGACCATTAATATGACGGAAATTTTGAGCGCGAATCTAACAAGTACGACAGGCGCGCAATGGTCACCTATTACACGATAAATGCAAGCAACGACGAAATTCATGAGCGCATAAAAAACAGCATATATTGCCTCTGTACGAATACCGGCCCCCCTTAAAATATTTGGTTCTGGCGATTCTCCTTCTTTCACGACGGCAATTTTTCACGGAGCAACGGTTTCGCTTGACGAGGTTACTCATGGCGCAATGGGTTGTTTGATTAGGGTATTCACGGGGACAGGCCTCTCTTGCCGTTCAGGTCTAGACGGTGGGCTGGAATGAAGGATATGGTAGTCCTAATTGGACCGCAATGATGGAACTTGGATGGAAGGCACATTGGAGGAGGAAGCCGCGACTATGGTTTGCATCTATTTTGCCATTTTTTTATTTTCTCTTTATGAGAATCTATATACCCCCCTTCGCTTCTTGAGTCGGAAAACCGACAGAATCATATAGTTCGTTGTATATATAAAATAGGGCCTCAAAAGGAATATAAAACAGTCGTTACATAACGCTTCAATCCGGCTTTGTTGTTAACTGTTGACAAGGCTGCTCAATCTGCATACACTTTTCATCTCCTAGCCTTTATCTCACCACATAGTACATAAGTTAAGTCGACATCTTTGGCTTGAATAGGAAACATGGAGAGCGCAGAACATCATGTCAAATTCTCGTACTGTGCTATCTACATCGTGCTACACCTACATCTAATAACCCCTGACACCGAGCTTCTCGATCGGGAAAGCCTTTTTAAGTTTAACTGTAGTATCAGGCAGCGACCTGATCGCCAATCAAAAACCAGTTGAATGGCTGTTGAGATTACTTACCTAATTTGTGCATTATCACAAACCTTGCTTAATTTTGACAAAGTACCAACCTACATTAGAATCAGGGAACTTTGTAGATGTTCTAGCAATTGCAGGTAGAGCGAGCAAGATACCTAATCTACTCATAGTGGCCACATAGGAAATACCCTTATGCACGTTTAGTCAGTATCTTGAAGAACATGGGTTCGTGCCATAAGCCCAAACGCCTCTACACAGTAAATACAGTGTCAATAACCTACCTGAGTATCTCATTCCCACCTGCAGTCAAATCCGCAGATTAAAGCACCCCAAGTTACCAGGATAGGTATCGGGTACCTGCAAGTATATTTGTTGAGAGAGTAGGTACTTCATATGATAGGGTAATGGAAGCTCCCACTTTACTGAGATCATGTTTCTAACTAAGGTACATGTACCTAACAGCTCTTGAGATACGGCAGCAAGCAGCTGACCTTTGCGATCTGCCACCGGGCAGACATAACAACATCCAATAAATGCCAACCAACAAACAAACCATTGCTTGGATCTAATGCCCTCCAAGTATTGCAAAGAGATCACTTAATTTAGCTGATACTAGGTAGCCCTACATCCACGCCAAACCTGCTGCCTGCCATCTGCCTTCATTAACACCTTTCTTGGTGGCGGGGCCGTCTGGCGAGAGAAAGAGACGGCCGGACTCTGGTCATTCTCACAGACTGGACCTGTCGATCTTGTTGCTACCGGCAGTTTTCCTCCTTTACAGCGGGGACTTCCCAAAGCGCCAAGTCTCCATTGTTGAAAAAGGCATTCTAGTATCTATCTTTAAAGGGTTTAGCTACAATTAATGAGCATGTGTGGAGGTTTCCTTTCCGTGCACAAGTCTAGGCAGGCATTACCTACCTGCCTACTTACCTACTTGCATAAAGTTCAGCGTGCAACTTTAGCTTAATGAGGGGAAACGACTATCACGTTTTCTGGTTACACTTCTTTAGGTACATGTACCTACGTAGCAAAGTGTATCTCACGTACAGTGCCAATGAGCTACTATCCTGAAATAGAAACATGAGCTAAGCAAAAGAGGAAGTGATACACATTATACGTGAAACCCCCAGGGAAAGACCAAGAGTACTTGTGTGCCTAGCCGCATACTAGCCGTATATGCTAACGGAGCTAACCGTCTCTACTCACTCTCATTGGTCAACACCCTCGTTTTTCTCTACTGCAGTCCACTTTGCATGTGTTTTATTCCCTGCAGAGGTGTATGAGGCTATTTCAGCCGATGGTTCCTCCCGGCCGTCAATCATATGCAGTACCGTACTAGTACTAAAGCAATTCACTTACTTACAGTAGCGGCATACAGATGTACACAAATACTTACTTACACACACGATTACAGCTTTAGCACATCATACTAGTAGCTTCTGCCCTAGCGACATGCTAACGTTGGGAAAAAAGGACGTTGACTTTTGGTCTAAAAATGCTTAATGAGCTCTACCGCTTATTGGCATTTTCTGGTTACGACGAACACGTCAGAAGCTTTGCTGGGCTAGCAGCATATATCTCTGATCTTCATCTGCTTTCCCCAGGTGACTAGTCCCCAAGCTCGGTTTATGGTCATGGTATTTCAATTGTCGGTATCACCAGTTGGGTTACAGTATGCACTACCCCAGCCGGAGATTCCAGCATTATGGTCTCGGTATCAAAAGCTCGGACCAAGAACCAGCCGAGAAAATCTCGGATTTATTTTTTGGGGCTCGGCGGGGCGACCCTGAGTAAGGAAACATGCACCCATTCCAAGGACGGGTTGAACTCTTAATCTTACCGGAAATGATGATGAGATCTTTTGTGTGCTGAGATCAATGGCTTGTTAGTGCAAGGGACCGGTCAATGAGCAGCAACACTTATTACCGTCTTCGTCATAGGATACCGTTGACCTTCGGTCGCAGCAAGCAGACCCTCGACCCTCGCCTTATCACAACGGCTGATCAACCGCCTGACAGCCCGATAAGCCTTAGCTCGTCTGCCCTCTTATTAAGTCAGGTCCACACAAACCGTCAATAACTACAGAGCGGCAGGATGCGGCCCAACACCGAATTCCTTCGGCAGAAAGCACAATGCCGGAACCAGGGGCGGGACGTGGATGGCACGTACGCTTTTGCTGACATACAGTCACGGATGTAGTTACATGCCTACCTAGCTTATCTGATCGGGCCCGCGGCCCTCCACGGGAGTGATCACGGACGAAAGTCCGGTAGCGACAGTTGTCCGCCCGTAGGCCGGAAAATACACGGAGATGGTTGCACCCACCGCTGGTAGGCACGGGAAAAAAGACGTTCCCTAAAGTATCTAGGATGGGGTAACAAATGGGTTATCTACATACGTTTACAGGAGGGCATAGGTCTGCAGCGTAGGCTAACGGCCTATCATTAGGCCTCTCCATAACCCGCAGTTGCCACGTGAAGTCAATGGAAGTACGTAACACAATCCTGACAATGTTACCGGCAATAAAGGGTTCACAGTATCAACCCTCTCTCTGCTACATACACTGTATAAAAGTTGTGAGTTGCGCCATTCGTTAGTCTCTCTCTTGGCTCTTGGCGAGAGCGACGACCCCTAAACCCTGCGCCTGTTGTGGAAGCTAAGCTCTACGGTAGAATAGCCGGCTTAAAATGAGGATGTACCTCCAAAGTACTGCACGGTTGGCCGAAGACGGGTAGGTATCGAGAGCCTTGTGAATTGCGTGACTGGGATACCGAAAGCACATGCATATCAACGGCGGACTAAGCAACCCTTAGAGAAACACGGCACTAAGTCGAAGGATAGCGGTTCATTGCGCGCGCAAGCAACGATCGTTGAAAGTTCTCTAGGACCTACGGCTGCTAGGTAGTTCTGCCCATATGGGTTTTTGGGGACACTCTCTATTAAACTTATTTGCAATGCGGGGAAACGTTACATAGTCTTCCCGTGTAAAAACGCATACTAATGCTAGCTATATGTAAGTAGGTACTTGCTTATGTTCAGGCTGCCATCGTGAAGGCAAGCAATCTGCAGGCCGTCGCTTCTTATCACGCATTGTGCTGTCTTGCTTGTATCAAGATACCGATTGCGGGTGGCTTACCTTACCTTAAATACGCTAGTCGAACATAGATTGGCATATTACAAGCTTTCGACGTCTATCTAGGGTCGCGTAATCACGTAACCAATGACATACATCAGATTACGTACAACCGCAGGCAGGCTACAGATTAGGTATCTAGTACACTGTACTCGCTTAGACAAAAAGGCTTGGCCTACTCGGTCTACTCTAATGTAGCTTGGATGGTCAATGGACTTGGGAACTTACGCAAACTTTAGTAGGGTATTTTTGGCAAGAAACCATAGTGATGCATCGATTGGGACTGTTACTCTTGATATTTGGCAGTTCTAGGTGGGTAGCACTTATTCCGTACTGTGTCAGTAACAGGCATCTTGCTCGTATACCGTATAAAGCACGGTCTTGATACTGTATTCCGTTGGTCTGGTTAGGCGCGGGGTTTTCCTGGGGCCACAGGGTAGGTGCTGTAAAAGTGGACGCTCTGGAAATTAAGAAACCATCGGGCTCACCGCGAGGCGACTTTAGGTTAGAGCAAGTTGAAGTACCTACTAAGCTACCTACTGTGTTAAGGTTAGTAGGAACCGACAGGCGTTGCACAGACCATCAAACCCCCTCCGATCCAGTTCGGATTATTACGTACACCGCTCTAAGATGTACCTATGAGTAGCCTTGGTAGTGGGTGGATTGCGTACCTTGAAGAGTCGGAAACCCATTGAACAACAACCTTTGGACCTCTCGCAAGCATATCCATACCAGACGACGACCCCTCTACTTCGCTTCGGCAAGGCTGGGGTGTTTGACGGTAGCCTGACTAGGTTTAGAACGCCTCACTAGACTTTTCTGGTCCATGTACTCGTACCAACCGTACGAGTAGGTATTTGCGGTACTCGTACACATAACATCCAAAGCGTGATCACCATCACTAGAGCTCAAACGCCGTACGTCTGTACGTTGATATGTATTACAGCGCGTCTCAACACCAATGGGCAGGCAACTTTGTACACAACCAGCTAATAAGAGGCAAAAACGCCGCGCAGGAACCCCCTCCCCCCGCCCCTTTCACGCTATGTGCGCATATGGCGTATAACTCGCCGTGGCAAAAAAATCACAGCAACTATCCATCAATCTCCGGCACATCATATCATGATCTGATTCCTACTCTTGTTCATATGCAAGAAAATCAGGAATCGCCTCTTGGCAGCCGTTGCCGTTATAGTCAATCCCGCATCTCTTGTTCTGGACAGGCGCTAGTCATAACCACGGTAAACAAGATATAGGACCCTTGACAATCATTTATACACGTATATGCCGGCCGCAGTTGCAGTAGCGCCTCGGAATCCTGTAAAAAAATCGTTTGATAAGTTATTTAGACTATTCAATCGGTCCCGAAAGACTAGACTGATCGAGTGCAGATGCGGCATTAGGCGGAAGATCGTGGAGAAAGGGTCCGAGACGACCAATCCCCCACAACTAGGTCTATCGCGAACTTCCCTTCGGGCACCCGGCGAGGGTGCGTTCCTCATCACATACCGACTACGCGGCGATGGAGTGCGTCCAACTGATCCTTAGTCAGCGGCGGAGCCATATACATACTAGGTATCCTCCAGTTGCTCTAGAGCGTAGGATTTGACAAAGCAAACGTCCGACCTCATCCATCGGGGCTGCCCGGTACTTTTCGACCCCTTTTTCATCTACCTACCATTTTTTTCCTATGCCTACACGATACTGCGCGGAATCCAAATCTCATGCTGCGCCGCAAGCGGGCGTTCGTCCTTCCGTCAGGGTGGTTCGTTCCATAAGACCCGCTTTCGAGAGACCCCTTCGTCACACGGTGGAAGACCTATTCGTAAGAATTCGCCAGCGGGTCAACCAGTTCTTGTCATGTTATACTGTGCTAGTATAGTATGTCTGTCCTGTAAGAACGCGACTATGGTCGCTCTTAACCCGTCGCGGACGGCGTTAGACGGACGTGTCGGACGAAGCTTAGCACTCATAGACCAAAACATCTTAGCTAATCTTCGCAGCGACCGGAAATTGGCTCAAGGCTACGGACGACGGGTTCTGACGCGACTCTTACCAAGCTGACAAATATTTCCCCAGCAGACCGGTCATCAAGCGGGAGCTTACCCCGTCTTCTTTGTGCCGCTACCAAATCTAGTCTACCATGGGTAGAACAAACAGGTGCGGATGATGCGGCGATCAGCAAGTGCCTGGCTCAAAAGATGAGGTGTCCGAGGTAGTCGGGAACTCGGTACATTGTTACATATCTTCTGTCTTTTGAAGTGAATTGATCACTGCATCAGTGTGATGCGGAATTTCATGAATCCACGGATAGAAATGGGGTTGACTCTTCTACCTAAATGAGCTTACGAGGTACTACACCCACGGCTGCCTCGGTATTTCCTGTTATTGTCGAAGAAGTCACGCAGTAGCAAAAGGACCATCTGTCGAAAGGACAAGGAGCCAATCGCAGGCCAGAATCGACCTCTCCAATGCGCCTTGGGCCCAGGAGTCGCCATATGGCGCGCCGGACTTGTACCGCTGACTGATGGGGGCAAAAAGATGAAAGAAAGCGGAAAGGGGCATTTCCATGCGGGGAGATACGAATAGAGCCTGGGCCTAATCGTAGATGGATATTGCGAGGCTTACCCTACGGCCGTGGCTTCATTCAGCCTCAAGGAAGGCGACATCGGTGTTCAGTAAAGGGTTGCGTCGCGTTTTATTACCTACCAACTTAGGTACCGCCTATTTCCGTTGTGGTCGGCCCGTTCTTCACTTCTTATATGCGGATGTCGGAATTCGCCGGATGTGGTCGCATCCGTTTCTCACAAAGATTGAAGAAGCAATCGAGTCCTCGTAGTCGTGGCCGTGACGCATACCGACCGGCGGCCGTGAATCTTGGTTGGACTTCTTTTGCGCCGGCCGGGGCTTTACCCGAGTCGAGTTCGCAGCCGCCAGCCATGTCAGTATCGCCAGTCTCATTTGATGGAACTGCGATGGTGGCGACCAGTCACATAGTATTTCACTTTGCCATTGTGCTCATCAGAACTGAAAAAGCATGTCTAGGTAGGCTTGGAATGCCACGATAATACATTGCCAGACTGTGCCTTTTTGCGCGAAAGGGGCACGCGATCGGACGCAACTCGGCGAGACATGCCCCAAAAATGTGGTAGGTCAACGGCCATGCGTAACATAGTGGCGTCCTGTTCCGTGGCCACGATTACGTGCAATACGGAGGGGCACAATGCTTTGGGGCGTCATGTAGCCCTACAAACCGCTCGCTACTGTATGTCACCACATGAAACACTTTACTGAGTAGGTACATAGAAATGTTATGCATGCAGGATTGATTACATACACGTCACGTACCTGTGAGGCATCGACCCCGTTCCCACCGTATGTGATTAATCTTTCGCGATACGCCACGCGAAGCCTCTATCGCCGCCATCTACCACACGATCCCGCATGGCTTGGAACAAGCACGGCCTTGGGGCTTGGGGCTTGCCTCTGGGCTTGCCTCTCTAGATCCGAAACAGGAAGCTAATGTTCTGGCTCGGATCAGTCTTTAGGATGCACACCCCCTCTATTGACCATGAGCGCCCACTACCTAACAGGTCTTTTCGTAGATGCCTCGATTATTTATTACCCTTCAGAGATGATTTATGATAATGGCAAGGTATATTCTTACCACTAACTTTATGCGACGTGTGAGTCTACAATATACATAACTGGTTGAAAAGCGGCTGACGGAGCTTCCGTAGTTCTTACGTATTGCCGTGATGTTCTATGATACCTACATTAGGTATCACCCACGTACCTAGGGACAACACATACCTACCTTAGTACATGAAATATGGCAAAATGTATACTATAATACAGGCGTGCGCTTCGAGATTGACTCTTTGCGTCGGGAATAAATACTGCCTTGCAATTAAAACTCTGAGCTTAAAAATAGTATAGTTTGATGCCTGACTGCGGCGTGGGTGGGGAAATTAAGGAGGAACAAGATGACAGCAAGCTTACGATAGGTTAGGTACTTACTTTATGTACGCGTACTTGTTGGTATCGTATGTGTGTTGTAGCGCAAGCCTTGACTTGCTCCTATAACTGGTTGGTTTACCGCTCTGCTGATTAAGTTTAGAGCTGACCAGCCTCAGCCGCGAAACCCGTACTTTTCCATGTACAGTTAGCATACGCGGCTGAGTCACATACGCGTTTAACGGTTTAAGCGCCCTCACCGCCTACCTAAATATGTTTTGACCCCCTCAGACGACCTATCATTTCAGTGAGCTTCTGGCAGTTGCAATCGCGCTCCGGGGTGCCAAATGCCTACAACCACATAGGTAACCTCATGGCCATGCACACAGCTCCGTTGCGCCTTTTCCGGGACACCCTTGTCTCAACAACTTGAAGCAGCCGATTTTCTATTGCCGACAAGCAACGCCTGTATTCCGACCCATGTCCAGAGCGTGGTAATATGGAAAAGCGATGAATGATGACTAACCTCGCGTCATTCTGAGCCGCCCGCTAGCCTGATTCTAGACCTGCCAAGCCAAGACATCAACCTTTCGAGATACACCATTCGTCGTCGCCTCACGGCTCAGCTGGGGACTTTTGACGGGGGGCCGGGGGAGAGGAAATAAGATATTAGGGCGATAAAAAAGAAGGAAAGATGGCAATGCTTGACACGAGGTGGAACGCGCGGAAGCGGCGTGCGGTTCACTCTGTCTTCCCCACCGAGAGCTTCTCACAACCCACGCCATACTCGACGCCTTCGGCCCGCTTCACTGATTTCGGTCAGCCGTTTGGCGGGCCCGTCGCCCAAGAACAGGCCCATAAGCCTCTAACCTCGCAGAAAGGAGCTCTCTCCAGGGTCGACGTGTCTTCTCCGCGCCCGCCTTGGCCTTCCACGCCAGAGAACCTACATGCTTCTCACCAGACCCGATTCGACAGATCCTGGCATACTGTCACAGCCCGGATCTCCTTGCCGCCTTCTGTGTCTGCCGAGGACTCGTTTGGCCCGGTCCCGGACCCTAAGGATCTCGATGGTGGCATGTTCGAGGATGCGCTGCTTGACGTCTTGAATCCTGCTGCGCGCTTACCCCTGGCTAAACATACAGACGATATTCTAGCGTGGCATAGCCAGCAAGTCCGGCAGCACTTTGTGGGCCATGTGGTTCCCCTGTTGGCGGCATGTGATGGTTACCAAGACCAGAATCAAGTGCTTCTGGGTAGTATTCGGACCCTTGAGGCAGCACACCGGCAGTACATCTACGGCCTATCGTTGATCATGCAGGGGATGGAGCGGGATCAAGCAGAGCCAGCGCTTGCCAAGTTTCATCGAGATCTTCACGCCCTGGTCGGGAACACCATGTCTAATGGCTTGCTAGTCGCACTAAGGACAGTACTTGGCCAGATGATGAAGACCGTCCTCGGATTAAGCGCCCTCAATAGAGACGTTTCGAACGGGAAAAGCCCTGAAGTGGACGCGTACAAGGTGGCGCATACAAGAGAGGAAATCATGCAGTTGGTCGATTCGCTTTGCAAGGTTGGGCTTGCCGGCGAGCAGTTCCAGATATTATTTGCAGACCTCTTAAACGGCATGATGATTATGTACGTGCACGAGTCCTTTGCCGGCGTCTGGGCCGCAAACGCAGACGTGCCAATGCTCGATTCTTTCGTCAACCAGTCACAGTCAACTCAGCCACGGTGTATAACAAAACTTTTGGACTGGGTCGAAAATCATTACGCCCGTCTCGCTGTAGAAGTCACCAACAGACTGGGTGGCGTAGAAATCTCGTGGACCGATGTAGAGAAATGGAAGGAGACTGCTATTGGGAGGCTTGCCGCACTCCGTATCCATGAGCTGTTCGACATAGTAATCAACTGGCCGGACAGTCAGG
This sequence comes from Poronia punctata, assembly GCA_022579005.1. NCBI lineage: Eukaryota > Fungi > Ascomycota > Sordariomycetes > Xylariales > Xylariaceae > Poronia > Poronia punctata. The sequence continues at coordinate 116,425 of MU401475.1, forward strand.
GCGGGATCGAGGACCTCCGATTTGCTGTAACCACACCGCAGAGGAGATTACAACTCACTGACGCATTTTCCGCTGCGTTACAGAGTCGTCTTCTGCACTCGGGTCGTTCAACCTTGGAGATTCTACGCACATATATCGCCATGATCCGAACATTTCACAAGCTAGATCACTCTAGAGTCCTGCTGGATCGTGTGGCTTACTCTTTGCAGCTCTACCTTTGCACTCGAGAGGATACGGTGCGTACTATCGTATCCGGCTTATTGTCTACTCCGCAGGAAGTAAACTCGGAAGCCCGCAAGACGAAGCTAGTCGAGCTGGTGGATCTGCTCTATGACCCTAACCAATATCGTTCTGAACGCCAGGATGAGGAATGGGATGACCTTTCATGGGTTCCAGCGCCAGTGGACGCAGGTTCCAACTATAAGCGCCGCAAATCAGAGGACGTCATCGGAACCCTGATTAGCGCCCTGGGCTCCCCTGAAGTGTTCATCAAAGAATTCCAGAGTATCATTGGTGAGCGGCTGCTGTCGGGACAAGTTACATACGACCAGGAGGTAGGTGTGCTCAACCTGCTAAAGAAACGATTCGGCGACTCGTCTCTGCAGGCGTGCGATGTCATGATCAGAGACATCCAAGATTCGCGCAGACTTGATACTGTCGTTCACCGCAGCGTCCAGAACCAACCTAGAAAACCAGAGACGTGGAATATCCATGCTAAGATTCTTTCTCGTCTCTACTGGCCCGAGGTGGGAGAAGAGGACTTCCAACTCCCACCTGCTGTCGCCGAAATGCAGCGCGCATACGGGGCCGCATTTGAGGAGCTCAAACCATCGCGTAAGCTCAAGTGGCTTAATCATCTCGGCCAGGCCACAGTCGAACTTGAACTTGAGGATCGCACTATCGTAGAGGAGGTGCGTACGTATGAAGCGGCCGTCATCAACGCCTTTGGCGACGAAGACACGTCTACCAAGACATTTGAAGAACTCTGGATGAAGCTTCAAATCGACGAAGACCTCCTCACGGCCGCACTCCGGTTTTGGGAGAATAAGCAGGTTTTGCGTAGAAGGGGGGATGACTATTATGTTGTCGAGCGGCTGTCTGATGCGGCCGAGCCAACGTCAGCAACAATGTCGGACGCGGCGACGGCCGAGCCTCCTACTCACGCCTCGCCTCGTAAAGCCAAATCGGGCGTAAGCGAAAAGGAGAAGGAGAAACGCACGGTGTACTGGCAGTTCATCGTCGGCATGCTGACCAACTCGGGCCCTGCCATGCCGCTGAATAACATCTCCATGATGATGAAGATGCTCATACCCGACGGCTTCCCCTGGAGTAACGAGGAACTGCAGGAGTTCCTGGGTGAGAAAGTAAGCGACGGCGAGCTGGAACTGGTCGGAGGCAAATATAAGCTTATCAAGAAGTGAGTGAGTGAGATTTGACAAACTCGTATAGGGTGAGAGAATGAATGACAATGGCGCTACTTCTCCTGTTTTTTTTTCGTGTCATGGCCATGTGGGATGGATGGATCATGTAATCCGGCATGCTTAGACACGAAATAAATACCACGTGGATTTATCCGCATCGTTAGCAGTAGGTAGCATCGTATTCAAAGAAACATAACGAATATAAATATAATCACTTCTGGACCGGGGTGTCCGTGTCTATGTTTAATCAAAACACGATGTTTTATGTTTCTGATAATGCGGTCACCATATCTAGGTAAAATCAATACATTCATCCGCCCGACATGTTGCTGTCTAGTCTCATTTCTGGATCCTAGGTATTTCGATATTAGCTGACAGGTCTGACGCATTTAAATTTCGCTCATTTTCCCGTCAGCAAAAGGGGGCACAGACAGACACGATTCTCAACAGAGCAAAGACTGGATACGCGCGCACGAGCTCGGTGTCGATTGAGGAATGAGAGTTTGATAGGAATTTAATATATATTTTATTTTTGATGGGAGGGGAAAGAAGTGGAAGAGGGAATGCGTTTTGGTGAGTTCAAATAACAAAAAAACAACAACAACAAGGTATTTATTTAAATAAACTCTGGTCCCGAACCCTCTATAACCCTAGCATTTATAGTTCTGGTTCTGTTAATGCGAAAAAGTGGTAGTAGCCGCCGTAGATAATAAAGGGAGAGAGAGAGAGGGTAACTGGTCGGTCTATCTTAAGGAAGAAGACAAGTCGGAATCCCTCACAACCTCTTCGGGTGTGCCGGAACAAACCACTTCCCCATTCTCTAGCATAAGGATGCGATCACTGTATTCCAACGCGACTTCGAGACGGCGAAGAATGGATATGATGGTCTTTTCCCCACGTAGTTTTCGTTCGATGAGTGCCATCACTTTCTTTTCGGTCGCTGTGTCGACACTAGATATATGGGCGGTTAAATTAACGAGTATGTGCGGGAGTGTAGAAAGGAGGAAGGGGATTTTAACCTCCTAGTAGCTTCATCAAGCAAAACAACACCACCGTTCGTACTCCCAACCCGTCCCTCAGCCTGAAGAATGGTTCGAGCAAGGACGAAGAGCTGGGCTTCGCCTACGGATAATTTGGTTGTCGTCAATGGTGCAGACAATCCACCGGCTACGATGACGTTGTCCAAGATGGAACATTCCCGCAAGACGTCCTCGATGACTTGGTCAGGGAAAATAGGTAGATTCCAGATCAAGCGCTTCACGCACACTCTCCATCTCTCCTCTTCCTCCTTGCGTGGTCGTGAAAGTATCTTGGGATATGACATGGAATCTGGCCCGTAGTAATGAGCGAGGCACGTGGGAAGTATCGATGCCGTCGAGAAAGATCTTTCCCTTGGGACAGTCGACGAGTGCTAGTAAGGCGAGGAGAAGTGTGTATTTTCCGGAGCCGCTGCGTCCGCACACCGCGACTCTTTCACCCGGGGTGACGCGTAGGGAGATGTCCTGGAGACTGTACACGGGGTTTTTTCGGCATTGGAATAAGTGGCGTGTAGGTTTTCGAGTTCCAATTGTCCCTTTTTCGGCCAGTAGGGCGGTGTTGCTGCCGCTACGGCTACGACGATGACGGAGAGGGCGGCTACTAAGAGGTACAGAACCATTTTGAGCCATGACTGGATGATGGAGAGAAGGTACTGAGGCTCCTGTGTTCTGTCGAGTCCCTCGCCAGGCCTGTCAGTCACCACCTACATGATCGGCGATAACCGTTTATGAGGACGGGCCAAACTTGCTCGATGGTGGACAAAAATGAAAGGGCAATATATCGAACACAATTAACAATAAAAGGAGAATGGGACGGATACCTCACATAACCGCCGTCGCATTCAAGTCCCGTTACAACGGCAGCAAACCTTCCAAAGGCTGGAAATACACTACAACAACCGTTGGCTCAAAACTACCCTTCAATTGTTCTGGGGAGGTCGGCTATATTTATCGAGAACGACGGCGGACGTCTATGTCGTGACTGCGGGTATCCAAACATGGGGTATAACACATATCGAAGTTGCAGTGTCTATTGCTGTTCAGACTCGTAAATCAGGTGCATCAAGATATGATACAATCCAACCTGTTACGGCACGCAAGGATTTGCTAGGCAGTGAAATATCTGATGCGGGCTAATGTATCGTCAAGCCTCAGACATCAAGTTTCCTCGGTCAGCCTTACTCCTCAGGTGACATGCCAATTGCTAAGATTCCCGCTTGGCAGGTGGATGTCTTTCCCACCCAGGTTCATGATGGATATTTTACGAGCGACGCATCGTGTGTGGTGGTTCTTGGCTGTATACTATATGCATTGCAAAGGGTCAGAAAACCAAGACTCACTAAAGGATGCTTACAAGCTCGGAGATGGCCATGAGTACACGGTAATTTTACATATGACAAGGCCTAAAGAACTTTGTAGCTCATGAGAAGACCCTATCAATCATGATTCGGGAGCCTCGTCTCCGGCCTACTTCAATCAGCGCATGCTTTGAACCAAAACTCTATTTTCTGTGTGGGTCGTACACGTAAAGTGGCCTCCACGTGTAATTAGGAGTCGAGACTCGTCGTCAACGTCACAGAGATTTGTGCGAGCGACGATCCCTTACCAGACTAGTCGTCAAGCCAAGGACGGGACGCGAGAAAAGAACCCCAGTACACGGTAGCGAGTCTTTAAAAAAGATGGTGTGGTTTGGATGTGAGCAAAGGGGTTTGGCTTCCGAGTTGGAAAGTCAGTGCCATGTCTAACCGCACAGATTTAGGTGTACGATATGAAATAGGGATGCATCTTGGGTCATTTTGGGTTTAGGTGACAGTTGAGTGAGATCCCACCCAAGTTTTTGACGCCATGCGGTAGGTGCGTAGGCAGGGTAGGTATCCGGTTTGTGCGTGCGAGTCGTGCAATATCTACCGAATGTAAAAAGGGTATAGCTTCAGATTTACTCGGTTAGGTCGGCGTACACTAGTCCATACTAAGTAAGTCGTCTACCTAGGACGTCGACTCTTATGGCCCACCCCCAGCATACCTATTCCTAACCTTGTAGGTATGTGTAGTAACGTCTCGTACGGGTACCTGCGACGCATTTGTACGTGTAGTCTTGCAAAACAAAACAGATCATTGAAACAATACTCGTAAGATCGAGAGGGTGTAGGTTGGGAAGTTTGGACTACTCGTAGGTTAGGAGTTCTCCAAACGAATCCTTACGTCCTATCTACACATAGTGCATTCAAAAGAGCAACATCTTATCCTGACTGCGTTGCACATTAGCATCACGTTCCAGCTCGGTCACATGCCAGTCAATCTCGATGATGCTGCAAGTAAGCTATTAAGATGAGCTCCGGGCCCATCGCAGATCCATGAAATAAGCTCCTGACCATCTATTCTCTCATCCCTCGTATGCAGACTTGCTTGCTGTTGAGCAATTTTATCCCACAGCATAGCCACGACTTATCCCCTTTTTATTAGGAACTAGATGACACCAGCTCGACTTGGCCCTTTAAATCGGTAGTGCTCCTGCATGCCACTACAACAAACCAAATTTTCATCGTCGAGATACTTGCGATCTAGGCTACCTAGCTGATGGGGCAGTATGAATATGGACCGGAAAGGTGGGACAAATACACGTAGGTAGGTAGTGCTACCTACACTGCAACTGCGAGTCTGCGAGTCTGCGACTGCCTTTAGTTCCCACGTACATACGTGCCGAGACGGCAGGTAATGTCTCCTAATCGTGTTCAAGCAAGAGTCAAACAAGGACATCACCTTCCCCAGGATTTCGGTCGTTCCTCCCCACACAGTCAAAAGCAGGCTAAGGCTTAAGCTCCCCTCCCCACCACCCACTTACCCCAACTTTTTCCATTAGTTAACAGGTTATCTTTACCAGTGATCAGTCTATCTAGCCCAAGACTCCAGCAAGTTATTTCATCTGACGGGATACATCTGCACCTCGCAAGCACAAAATTAACTCTCCGCACGAGCCCTCGAACCGGGGTCGGAGGTGTGGACTAGACTAGGTAGGCAAGGCCTACCTCACTTTAGTCCGAGCCGCCCTCGTACTTAATACGAGTTGAATACCTGAAAAGGGAATTAGTCAATAAATCGACGTCAGTCCATCCCGCTCGGCTCGTTCCAGTTTCTCTTGTTCCAGGTAGGTTTTCGGGCTCGGGACCATCCTACAACCCCGGCGAGAAACTATTTTAAACTCGCCTACTTTACTTGAACACATAGTAATATACAAAGGTATGTACCGTACCGGGATAACCTGGTGGGAAACAACGCGGTCCATTTATAAGAATGCTTCCTTCAGGAAACAAGCGTTGGTCAGAAAACAAGCGTTGTATAGAATTAAATCCCGAGCTCCTATTGGCCAGAATTTTGAAAGCGGGCCAAAAAAAGGAAATGCGGGTCCGAAAGTTTTAAAAAATCAAAAGGTCTGGCCCCTCCGCCAGAGGCTCCGCAGGGGGTCGAACCTGCGAAGCCTCTGACGGAGTGGGCGGCCAAACCACTCTACCAGTGACCAGTTGTTAACCCTTCACATGTTACAGTTTATATAGGTCAACGCAGGTGCCCTGGAACTAGGCTACTTTAGGCAGACAACGCATGTTTTCAGCAACGGTTGTTTTCTGTCCAACGATTAAATCTAAAAACAACGCTTCTCTGCCTGCAGCATTTCCCGCTATGGTATGTATAGAATCATTCCACTCCCATGTATACCATACTTAGCTACCTACAGTAGTTACCAAATATTAGTCCGCCGTCATGCTTGGTGTGTCCTTTGACAACACGCTAGTCTGCTCCTTTTAACACGTCCTCCACGTACCAAGAGCAATTAGTTTCTTATAGTCTATTTTCTTCTTCCCATTCTAGATTTATCGATCGACGTGTAAAGTGTCTGTACGAATACGTACTGGCGCGATATTTTACCAGGTTTTTGTGTAATAACTATCGAGACCCAGACCCCTGTCTCTGGGAAAGCCTAGATTCTGTGGGGAATCGAGAAGTAAGGACGAAGAAGAAAAAAAGGGAAGAAGAGCCTCAAAGAGAACCTCAACCCCTCGCATCATCACCTTCTCGCCTGATCCATACCTCTACTCCTTCTTGTAAATCACCTTTGTGGACTATTGCGATCCTTTTTCTCGACACAAGACGTACCTATCCTACCTACCTTAATGTGCCGTTCCTATCGGGGTCAGTGACGCAGTTGTGAGTGTGACAAGGGGGAGTGCTTCAACAACTTTCAACGTAGCATATAATATCCGTCATCTACGCAATACCAACTAAACAACCCTCACAAGCCCAAACCAAGCCCAAACCAGGCCCATCACGAAACTCACATCACCAACAAACATGCCAGCCCGGCGCGCCTCCACCATCTCGCCACTCGCGATAATGACGACAACAAGAACACCAAGTGTCGTCTACGCGGCTGATGGCGGGGTTCTAGGAGGAGGGGATGCTGAAGGGCCGCCCCGGAAGCGGTCAAAGGTGTACGATGAGGACAGGATCGGGGCCGACATCCGTGCCGTGTATCCGGACTGGGAGCCCGTAAACCCGACTTTGTTAACGGAGCACGGCTTCGCCGGATCGCCACTGTCTGATGTGCACGTACAAGAAAACAGTTTCAGCAATAACACCCCACCGCAAGACGTAACCCGTCTAGGTCGTCTTGACTCCGTCAGTAGCTCCGGAAGTCCTACACAGCCCCCGACGGACAACAAAAGTCGGCCGAGCGGCAAGGGTCGGGGAAGCCGCGGAGGCCAACAGACCAAAAAGAAGAACAACAATAACAAAAACAGCTCGCGGGCGACAGCCATCTTCGTCCCAAATCTGCGTAACGCAGACCACGACATCCCAGGGATAGTCGAAGGTCCATACGCAGACTTCCTAGACCGTCATGGTCAGCGGCCGGAATATTTCCCTCAAACAATGCTTCTCCGTCTAGAAAAGGAGAGACTGAAACGCGCCGCCCCTCTGCCCGCCACACCCGAATCCCTCCCGTCTCCCTCATCCGAGGACGGCAGGAGCATACCAACCACCACCACCACCACCACCACTAACAACAACAATAAAAACAAAAACCAAGTATGGATAGTAACACATACACAACAAGGCGGCTACGACCGCTTCCGGCCCGTGCAGCGAGGAATTCCAGACTCCAGCAGTGCAGGTAGCGGCGTGCGATTCCACGGAGTCTTCGCCACCCAGGAAGACGCCAACGTGAAGGCGATGGAGGTATTTCAAAAGCTCCACCGGGACTTTATGCTCTGCAACGCCGGGGCACGAGGGAGTCTCGGGTTCGGCCTCCTCGGAACCGATAGTCTGGGTTTTTTCGAGATGGACACCACCATCACCGCCGCCGCCGCCGCCGCCGCCAGCACCGTGGACCCATCTAATCCTTTTTACGAGAGTCATCCCGCCTTACAGGGCACTTGTGAAAAGACGGATCTAGAGGGCGCGTCGTGGTGGGTTGATCATGAGGGTTGTCTCTCGCTCAGGGCTATGAATTGGGGAACGGGTGATTCGAGGATATTTGTGGCTAAACAGGAGTTCTGCCATTAAGGGGAAATTTTCTTTTTAAAAAAATTTAATCTACCTTTGGGACACGATAATGGGTGTGAGGATACACTAGATGAAAGGCAAATGAAGGTGGACCCCCACTCAACACGGGCAACCAGTATTAGTTAGTACTTGATGGAGAGAACTGCCTTTCTATATCTCAGTACTTTTGGTTTTTTTTAATAACTGTCAGCGAGAGAAAAAGAAGCATCGCCGAGCTCGGTGTTGGCATCGTCTCGACTGTCGGGGCTTGGATACTTAACGGGGGGGAGGTATGTTACGTCTCGGTTATGGATTTCGGGGGCGTTCGGACGTTCGGGGCTCAATATTAGGAGGAAATGTATCTATGAGTTTTTTTCCCCGAGTAATTCAAAAAGTTCATCATCATCATGACGTCGTGTTTTAATGTCTGGTTAAATGTTCACAGTCGGTGCTTTTATATGCGGTGTGCGCACTCGGCTGTATAGGACGTCTGGAAATACCCTAAAGCACCAACCGTGCACGGTAAAACAAAAATACCATTCATGGGCTTATGGAATGTTGAGACTGTAACTCCAAACCAACAAAAAAAAAAAAAAAAAAAAGGTCTAGCATATGCTCCACAGGTAATAAATACAACGTGGTAAGTAATACTTCACCCCAAGAAGCCACAGACAGAAACTTAGAATAATGCTTACGTACAATATAAGCTACTGAGCAGGAGGCTTTTTTGATATTTGTCTAGAAGCCAAAAGGGGCTGGCTGTAGGCATCTGTCTGCGCATTATCTAGGTAGGTTAAATAATTCTAGATCGAGATGAGAGGCGTCTATTCCCGCCCCGCTCTTCTAGCCTACGTTAAAGGGCGCCTTCATGGTGACTCCTTGGGAGTAAGCCTTGGTCCCCCAGACAAGACGCTCCTCCCTGTGCCTTGGTAAAAGGGGAAAGGTGCCCGGCGGGGTTTTAGTTTTTTGGCCTGGTCGTCGATAACGCCCCGAGGGAGAGAGAGAGAATACAATCGGATTCTTCACCTCCCGTATAATTCTCGGTAGGGCGCTAGTTGCTTCTCCCCGCATACCCGACTTATTTCACCGCTGGCATTCTGGTACTCGGCATCTAGGGTCCGTAAAGCCTTATCTCGGGCCTTCCCGTCTATCCCATACGCTTTAACGGCCTGGTCTACCGCGTGCTGGAAGGCTTGTTCCACTGTAAAGTAACGGCATTAGCGACACAGCACAAAGAGGAAGAGATTCTGTCTCCTGGATATTGTGAGATTATATGACATATAGACGCGGGACATGTTCGCTGGGAGCTCGGTGGATCTTTTTTTTGTTTTTTTTTTGTATTGGGATCCCAGTACAAGTAGGATGAAAAGAACAGTAAATACGGAAAGGTCTCACTCTGGGCTTCTATTGCGGTACGAGCGTCATCCAGTAAAAGTGCCATGTTGTAATCCATCAAAGTCCGTTTGATCTGGTCCGCAAGCCGAATCTCGGACTCGTACAAGGAGCAGAACTTGCATTTGCCGTCGAGGGTGTTTGGTGGCCGACCCGCATCTGGGGTAGGTTGGACTAGGGATGCTAGAGACAGGGGTTGTGGGCCCCTCGAGAAACGGCCGGCTGAGGAGTCAGGAGAAGGGGGGTCTAGACTCTTGTCTATAGCGAGTTTACCACAGAATGGCCGATTAGATTCACAAGCTGAACACCGGTTTATCAGACTGCTGAGATAGTTGGCGACTTGGGCGTCCTGCCAACCCGTCTGGCGTGCGTGGTTGCAGCCACGGGAGGTCATAATGACTGTACCCACACGGCACATGGCGAGGTCGACGAAATCCGGGGTCGTGGGCTCGGTGCTTTAGCTTAATTCTTAGGGTTGGGCGCTGGTTCGACACAAAGTCCAGGTTAAGATAAATAGTCAGGGGAAATAAGGGTCAAGCTCAACGTCCATTTGAATCAGGTTTCAGATCAGGTCGTGGCTCGCACCATGAACTCGCGCAACGTGACGCTCGCTGGCTGGACTCGGTGCCCACAGAGACATGGCAGCCACTTCTCGATAGTTGGGCAGCACATCATGACTAAAATATTCAACGTATTGTCGTACGATTGGCCTCGTGAGGTTTTTGTTTGTCGCAAGGAACGTACATGGTAAGGTGAAACGGCTGCTAGGGGCCCGGGATTTGGTGCTATTACCTAAAATTATCCAGGCATTGGTCCAGTGGCCTCGCGCATTAGTAGCACCGAATGACGTGCGGGGATGACACCACGTTTGTACAGAGGCGGAACAAAATATACTTTTCTACCCAGCGTGCCAGACTGGGCCGACGGATGGCAGGATGCGCTGTAAGACATAATGTGAAGCACGGCACCGCCGCACCGGCACCTCGCAAACTGGATCTCCGCGGTGATTATCCAAGCCTCTCTCGGTTCAATCACCCGGGATACCTGTATGGTAACGGAAGCAGAACAACGGAACCCTCATCTTGAATGTTTGGGCCACATGGCCGGGTGGGTTGGTAGGTATAGTGGCGTAAACCGGGTGCAGTTGCAACAAAACATACATGTATTTATCATCTACCGAACCCGATGCAGCTAACTCAATCCATCACCTGGTTCGACAGGCTATAGCCGACCACCTCCAAACACCGGTGCTGCGTCTAAAACATAGTCGTTGCCGAGCCCTTGAATATGATAGCCGAAAACTCTCCTCCTCTATCTCCCTGCCGCCCTACCGAAGGAACAAAGATCTCTAGCGTCAGCCACTACCCGGGGTTTGACGCTGGATGGCGCTGAGCTGCTGGAATAGAGCGATAATCCGGCGAGATGCTTTGCCCAGATCATCCGTTGCACAGTTCTTCTTGCGAGTCTGCTGATTACTCATGTAGCCCTTCGCTTGGAACTGATGGATCACCTCCTTCAGTTGTCCCTTCGCCCGTTCGAGGTCGTCGAATGCCGTATCCAACTGTTCCTGAATACATGCTATGGATAACAGCTCCGAGACGCTGCCATTGATGTTCTCTAGGCTCTGGACTATTTCACCAAGCCGTGCGTGGTTCCGGCCTCGGACAGAGGTTGTCGGTTGACGGACAGGTGCAAAAGGGTTCACCACCGAGGGCGAAAGGCTAGGTTGGCCAAATACACAGCCTTTATCGGCTGTGCCATTGAACGGTCTAAAGAGACTGGATTGGTTGTTTGACACCTGCATCTCGTTGGTACCCTCCCATAGGCAGGTATTGGCAAGCTTCAACTTACATTTTGCATATTTGAGAAAGGCTGGTACTTTGCAAATGGGTTCGGTGTACCTCTAGTGTCGGGTTTTACCAACTCTCCCGATGCCTTCTGTGCGGTCAGAGGTTTGCCGCCTTCACCAGGCTCCGAGGTTTCATTTTCGGAACTGTTTTGCCCGGTCGTTGCCTGGGATGCAGACCAGGGAGGAGAGGGTATCAGCTCCGCCGTGGCAGAGGACGGCAAGGCCATGATGCAGGCTTAGAAAGCAGATCTTGTGCACAAGGCAATAATGGTGGACTATGGTCGCAATGGTATAGTACGAAGTACAACATATACAGATGTACTTCGCATGCAGGCCACTAATATAGAATGGATAAGCCGACTCCCGAATTTCGGGTGTTGGTGTTGTTTTGTAACTCGCCTCCGTAGGCTGGCTGAGAAACTAACAACTTTGAATAGTTTCTGGAGAGTGGAAGTGCAGGTGAGCAGCACTTTTGTTTTTATGATACAAAAGTTGGGCTGCGAGGGCAGTGGCACATACATGTTTAAGGGAAGGCAATGGCAGGCGCGGAACTGCAACTTCCAAGTTTAGTACCAAGGCACGCACCTGACAGCGAGGACCAGGACTACCTAAAATTACCAGGCAAGAGGATGGTATACAAACACTGATATGAGTGTAAATAGCTCCTGCATGACGGTCTTCACATGGAAGTGAGCCACTTCTCCTTCGTCACTCCGTAATGTCACGTCAAAATACACGGTATTACACGAAGGAGGATGTAGAACCAACATACAATGGCACATAAGGCTACCTACAATTCCAAAAAGATATATGAACATCATAGAGCAAGCAAAGCCCAACATACGTGCCAGTGCCACCTCTTCTTCTCATATCCTAACCTTCGAAGTCGTGCTTTCGAGATCTCGAAGTTGGGGCCACAACATCAGTAGAGCGCTATCTTATTGGTAGGTTTGGCCTGGTGAACACTAAACCGACTTCTGATTGGCCAATATCTGCTCGCCTTTAGGGACCGCCAAGCAGCATCTGCTGGTCCTCAGCAACGTATGGGCCCACTTAAAATTCGACCGTCCAGAAAAACATCTCTAGACTATGATTTGAAGGTAGGCTTTCTAATTAGCCCACCTTGTTGTTGCTTGTTGTCGACGTCCTTAGTCTCCCATCTGAGGCTTGCTTGGGAAATAAGCCTTGCCGTAAAGCTTCAAACCCCGGCTTTGCCTCGAAAGTCGCCTCGCGGAATCGACGACAATGGCGACACCTCGGATTGCCAGTTCCCCGACCTGCTTAAGCTGCCTGCGACGGCTAGCGCAACCTTCATCCCCATCGGTCTTCGCTTCCGCCGCAACGCTTACGCCGGCTTGGGCCTGGACACAGACACGCACCAAGGCAAGCAAGGCCCAGCTTGAAGATCTCCAGGGAATTCCCGTGCGCTTGTTGCATGACATTCCCGGGTTCGGACGCAAACGTATGTTTGTCCCCCACGAATACATATGAACCCTTGGCCAACCCTCTGCTGGGACAGCCTCCCCCATTGTGTGGAGAAACTGTGTCAGGACGAAATAGGAGCATACCACGAAAGGCTGCCAGTCGAATACAATGGCTTGCAGCAAAGCTAACTTGGGACGCTAGATGCCATCATCCGCGTCAAACGTGGTCGTATGCGGAATATATGGTTCCCGAAGGGCAAGGCCGAGTACATGACGCGACAGAGGTTTACAGATATGGGTTTAACTGAGGCTGCCATCGGTGTGCGAGATCGCAGTTTTGGCGTGGTCAATATCGAGCCCGAAGATACTAAAGCGAAGTTACCCATGGAGGAGGAGCAGCCCAAGTCCCTGACCCTAGAAGTGAGTATATCTAACTTTGTATACCCACCTCCACATGCCTCTCGCTCGAGGTTGAGCATTGCCAGGCGCTTTTGGATAAATGAGCTGGGCAAGAAAAGCATCGCTGACAAACATCTGCTCCAGCCCGAACTAGCGCGAGCCCTTATCATATCACTCGTCCCTGAAGTACTCGTCTTCACACGTAGCGTCGTGGTGAAGCCCTCACAGCCCGCGCCCAAGGTCTCGCCCTCGCTCGCCCCCAACGCCGCAACATCATCATCATCCGAGCAGAAGGAAGCACCCACCCCCGAGCCCGTAAAAGCCATCTTCGGATCCGTGACGGTGGATGACATTCTTCGCGTGATCAAAGAGAAGCTTCTCACCGATCGAAAAGGCGCCTACGTGTCCATCGATGCCTCGTCTATCACGATGCTGGGCTTGGATCGAAACATCGACGGCGAAAACCGCATCAAGCGCCTGGGCACCTTTGAGATCCTCATTTCCCCTGGTACCGTTGACGGCAAGCCGCTCCCGCCCGTGAGCCGCGTTGTCCAGGTTGTGGCCGGAAAGGATAAATCTGCCGCCGAGCAATAAGGTAGAAAGAGACCGAAGGAGAGTGAGAGTCTACAATGCTATGTAAGGCCTGCCATGTATATTCACAGCTATACTGTAATACTTTCAAGATACGAGGATCACTCGGGAGTAGCTAGTGAGACTTCACTGGCGAGATGGCGTGGAGGCTATGTCAACTGTCGACTAGATGAGTTAGAGACAGATAGCCTTCCCGCGCACTATGTAGAGTACGGGCCTGCCTGGCTCCTAAATGTACAACATGTATATTCATTTCAAACTGTTCTGGTGTTCTCCACTAGACGGGGTGGATGTCATGCCCGCTGATACATCGAATATGAATGTGAATATTTATTTATAATCATGTCTTCTACTCTATACCCCAGGTAGTTAAGCAGTAACGGGGTATGAAAGCTAACGGTAGAGGTAAATGTTTTTTTTTTCTTACGGTTCCTTCCGCCTCGGTCCCATGTTCTTGCTCCTTGCTACTTCTAACCCAAGTATCCCAGACGCCATAAGAAAGCAAAAATGAATCTCGACGAGCTAACATTGCTTGAAAGTTGCGGCAAAATGGTATTTTTCCTGATAATGACGAACACGCCCCAGCCCCGAGTGGTGGCCGCTGTGAAGGATAAAAGAAAATTAATATGACAGGTAATAGGGTCTGACTGTATGGAGCATGACGGACAAGCACAATACGAGGTTGAGCTGCCTATCTTACTTCCCCGGGTAGCTGACATCCAGATTCCAAAGCGAATCCCAGACGACACTTCGCTTGCTCGGGCTATCGCTTACGTCCCGTTGGAGCTGCGGCGGGTGTGCTTGAGGATGGCTCGGCCGTTGTGGGCTTCGTTGTGCGTGTTGTGTCTGTGAAGTGACGGACAGGTCTTGGCCGGAGCGATCCTAGATCCGCGTGGCATCAGCACTACACTGGTTTCAAGGACCCAGGAGCGAGTCGACGGCGTGTCGCACCTCATCACGGTTATCTGGAGGGGAAACCTCCTTTCCCTTGCCTCGAGCGGGCTTTGTTACAGTTTCTTCAGTTGCAGTACTCGGCCCAGCCATGCTCTGATCTACGGGCTGGACGGTGGGGCTCGTGTTGACTGTCGGGCTGTCGGCCGGAGCAGCACGCAAACTATTTGTTTCGCTTGCCAGCGCGCTGCCCTTAGCGGCCGTGGTGCCCGCGACAAATGGTAGCGCTTTCCTAGAACCGGTGCTGCTACGCCTACTCTCTAGGCTTTTGCTCAACGTTCGGCTGACGCCCTCTATCCCTCCGTTTGGGCCTAGTCTGGACTTATGCTTCCCGGGACGGGCGTGTGAATGGATGGATGCTACAGCTTCAACCTTGTTCGAGGCCACTGTCGACTTGGCCAGGCCGGGCGTGGCAGGGGCACCCGGTTTGTCTTCGTGCGCATCAATGAGCCACCAGCGTAAGCCATCTGACAGATCGAACGGGTTGTCGTTATCGTCGCCCGTGTTGACAGAATCCGTCTCGCCTTCGGAAGGGGGCGCATTTCCAGACTGCAGGCTCTTAGAGAGGTCGACGACACGCTCCTGTATTCGAGTGATACGAGCCACGAGCCATTCTCTGCTGCGTAGCCGGTGGCCTTCCTGTTCTCGGAGGAAGAAGTGCGGGCACCCGACGTTGAAGGCGGCCCACGCCCCTGTCGTCTGATTCCTGGTCGGCAAAAACAAGGCGAGGTCGCCTTCCTTGAACTGTTTGAATGCTATTTTTTCGTGGGCTTCTTTGGCTGCCACATGAGCACGGTCACGGTAACCACGAGCATCGCGCGTCATCTTACGGGCCGTGTGTTCGATCTCCTTGACTCGGCGGTATACGGCCTCGGAAAATGCATCGATATCGAAGTAGCCTGGCCCTGAAACGAATGCGCGGTACTGCTCCTCTTCGACGGCGGCATCCTCGGCGTTCATCCAATAAAGTAACTTTAGGTCCGCGCTGTCGGTCAGGAGGTTGGCCCCAGACGATACAGAACGTCTGATCGAAGTGCCAGGATCAGAGGAATCGTTCGGGTTTTGTGGTGCCCGCTCTGAACGCGGGATCTTTTGGATGACCATCGACCCTTCGGTCCGCGTGATTGAGAAGCTGATACGCTCGAGAAGTCTACATAATCTTTCGTTTTGGGTATATAGCCGTTGAGTCAGATCCTTGCATCGACTATTGCGATCGTCAAGCCTGCCACGGAGAGCCGCCGAGGCTGATTCGGTCCCCTGCAGCTTCTCCTTCAACATCCTTACTTCTTCTTCTAGGCTGCCCACTTGCGATTGCCGGGATGCAAGTTGCTCCGAGAGCTCGGCGACCCTCTTTTCTTCGTCATCGAGTCTGTTGCGTATCGTCTCTGATCCAGTTTCTCCGTCGGACATCTTCATCCTCAGCTCGTTGAGCTGTTCACGGCCGTCATTAACTTCAGCTTCGAGCGCGACACACCTGGCCTTCTCCCTATCTAGCGTCTCACGCAGGTGTATTGTTGCCGACTCTTCGTTGGATAGCTTGTCCTTCGTAGAAGACAGCTCGGACTTGACTTCCTTAACAGTAGCCTGGGCAAGCTCAAGGTCGGCCTTCGCCAAAGACAAGTCTTGTTCGAGGGACCGGAGCTTGGAGAGCACATCGTTCGACTTCGTCGCAACGGCATCCACCAAGTCTGCAAAGTCCTGCGGCGGGCTTTCTGCAGGAGACAACTGGGCATGAAGCTCCCTAAGTGAACGAGTGTGGACTTCGTTATTCTCCCGGGAAACTTCCGCTTGCTTGGTCAAACGCTTAATGGTATCGCGGGCTTCGCGTACCTCCCTCTCCAAGGAAACGTTCCGTTCCCTCTGTATCTTGGCCTCATTGCGTAGGAAGTCTACTTGACCCTGTGTTTTGAGCGCCTCCTCTTGCTTTTCCCTGGCAAGCCGGTCGATCTCCTCCTGCATAGATTGAACCATCGCATCCTCGGTCTCTTCCAGCCTCCCCTTCAGTTGCTTTATTTCATTCTCGTAGGACTTGCGTTCCTCCGTAAACTCTCGTTTCAGGGCCTCCATATTGCCCAGAAGATCCTGCTTTGTCGAATTGGCTTCGTCCATGTGCTCAGCATGCGCATCGGCTTTCTTTTGTAGAGCCGCAGACCGTTCTCGCTCTGCCTGCAGTTCTGTCTCGAGCTGTGTAATGCGTTGGATAAAGGCGTCGTTGTTTTCCGACACAGAAGACCGACGGTGCTCGTCCGGGGCACGAGAGGTCCGGATCGAGGTTGAGGAGCTATTTTGATCGGTCTGCTGGGGGAATATGGATGGCCGGGCTACCTGCGTGTGTCGGTGTAGTAAATCCTCTAACCGGCGAACGCGGCTTTCCGCAGTCTTGAGACGGCTTTCTACCCTTGATTTGTCATCTTGCAAGCTCCGGATGAGATCGTCATCCCCCCTGATAAGAAGGCCGCTTCGCCCCAAAGCGGCTTCGTGCACACTACCGTTCTTGAAAGCTTTCAGTCGTTTATACTGTTGTTTGGTCGGGGCGTTGAGCTCTCCAATCAGTTTGGTAACGTCGGCGACAACAGCAGCGTCTGCATTTTGATGGCGGACGGTGGCCAGGAAATCGCTGAGCTCCTGTCTGGTTACGGCGGGCCATGCCTCTTCCTGGCCGCGAAGACTGACTTCTAGCCCGAGTACATGACTTATTTCTTTGTCTGGGCCATATGTATTGCCCACCATCTTCTCCCACTTCCGTCGCCTTTTCAGCTCCTCGTCCTGGAACAGGGCCATTTCGTTGACCAATGTGGTTGAATCCGTCTTGATCTTTTCTGACCATTCCCGCCTCCTTATCGCCTCGACCATGAAGGAAGCGTACATGAAAGGGAGCTGGTGAATCAGACGTAGGTAGTCGAACGTAGTCATCTCCTCTTCCACTTGATTCACAAGGTTCATCTGGGTCTTGACATCGTGATGAAGCGTTGTAATTTCGGCTATTTTGCGCATAAAGTTGAGAATCTCGGAGGCAATCTCGTTTCGAGTCTGAGTCGCATGGCGGAGCATTTCGTCCATTTCCTCGGCCCGACTCTGTAAACTGGGTAGAAGCTGCTTGGTATGGTTGGCTGCGGTTTTTGAAGCCTGTGAGACATCTCTTGCTTGGTTCGTATACTGGAGCGTAGCTTGGTAATCTGTATCAACCTTGTTCGCTACGGCTTCGATGTCTTCTAGGAGTTGCCTGCAGTCGCCGGCGTGTTGTACAGCGGAACGCGCAACGAGTTTATCGAACTCGCGAAACAGTTCCTCGCAGCCATTAAACAGCTTGTCAGCAGCCTTATCAAGGTCCGACACCTTGGCGTTGTACTTCCGCAGCGCTGTTCCTGCAAGTTTACCCGCCTTGCGCGTAGGTTCGGGGTCAATCAAATCCTCCAACGTCGCTTGACGAGGTCTCCGGATATCCTGGCCCGTCATGAACCGCACCATGACTGGAGATACTGGGACGGCACGAGCCAGTTCAAGATAACTTTCCCAGTTTGTGGCTAGGGTAGCATATTCCGCCTGGGCGGGACTGGCCCACTTCTTGAACTCCGAGTATTTGGGTTCGATCGGCTTCAGGGCGGTATCCAGATTCGCAACTGCCGCATCCAAGCATTTCAGCATTACATCTGTTTCAGCATAGCGTTCCTCGGCGGCGCCGGCCATTTGCTGGCATGCCTCGACAACACGCAGCGCCCAGTCGCGTCGTTTCTTGAAAAGCTCTTGCCACGATCGGAGCGAGTATGTATCGTCTATCGAGTTCGGGGCGGGTGTGGCCTGATATCGTTTTGGCGTCGGGGATTCGGATACGAGAGAGGTCGACGTCCCGGGAGAAGACGCTTGTGTGATTCGGATATCGTACACATATATCTCATTCTTAGCATCGAGAAAACAAGGTTAGTCTTGGGGCTGAAGCGTGCCATCCTATACCATCCACGTTCAAGGGAACCTACCTCCATCTGCATGGTCTGCATCCGTACCGTCTTCCCCTGGGATGTAAGTGCTACCACATTTTGGGCTGGTATCGCACTTTTTAGAGCGACCCATGCCTTGAAGTCATCAAGGCTAGAAGAAGTCCGGTTAGCCGACACACATGCTTCTGGCGTTGTTAGGGGTTGGAACGGATGTAGTAGAAGAGACCCGAGCTAGACAGCCACATGGCAAGCACGTACCTGTCGAATAGCGAGCTGTCAACCTGCAGACGCTGGCCCGTATGGGCTATCAACACCTGCGTCTGCGTCGCCATCGCGATTGTGGTCCATCACCCGACTACCGAGATATATAGATAAGGATAGAAGCCGGGGAGGCGATCTTAAGAGGGATGGTCCGCGATAGAACCATTTAGGTTCGTGTATACGAACTACACGTATACTCGTACTACTGCTTTTCGTAAGCCATACGTAATACCGCTAAGTTTGCATGATCCAGTCGGTCGTGTTAGTAACTCTACGGATTTTACACACCCAATTTATCTATCGTCTCTCGGCGGTGGTCTTTTTTGGAGAGCTGCAGGCAGGATATGATTCTAGTTGGTGATTTGTATTCCGATGCGTACCTAATTTAGATAAGCAATCCTGTCAACCGGGCAGAAGCTGGGGGAGGGTCACCTGCCGGACGGGAACTTTTAAAGGAAGTCTAGGGTACGGGGCCCACTGTATAGAGTCGGGCAGGAAGGAAGAACATGCTCTCCACGTGCACCTCACTAGAGTCTCCCGGTCACAGTCACGTCGGTGCCTAACTAGGTAGTTGTTTACTAAAGTTGGATGTAATTGTATTCTTTATCTTGTAGTCTTTGGAGTACCTAGGACAAAGGTATCTACACAGGTCGGCTCAAGATGACTCTAGATGTCAGCTACCTAGGCATCACCTACTACAAGTACGTACACGCGAAGCACATAAAATAAAACAAAATCCGGCCAAGAGCACGGACCCTGGGAGTGTGGGGAGTGTGGTCACTGTAAGTCTGTAACTAATAACGTAAAAGCTGGTGTTAGAGAGGAAAGATAGGCATATCTAGAGCACTTGAAAGGGATATTTCCCAGCCTGTTTGTAGCAGTTTGCTGTATCTCATCTACAGTTCGCAGGATGTCCGACGACACCACTACTCGTAGGTTACTACCTGTTACGTACACCTATTATACCCTACAGGGTAGGTAGTACCCACAAGGAAGGCAGGGGTAACCCATAGCGTATCCCAAGTATAAGGATGTATCCTTTGAGGAATCCCCGCACAGGGACCTCTCTCTACTTCACTTCATACCATTCAGATAGATACAATACAAGGATTCTTGGTCCCACATCAGCATTCTGCTACACTACCTTCTACACAAGCCACATTTTCTGCCACAGTTGAGCCACAATGAGAAAAAGTACCTAGAGAATGCACCGCCACTTGATTACCAGATTTGGATACCCGGTCTTGGCATGTCTCGTTCTCATGCCTCCATCAGTTGGGTGTTGGTCATGGACTAATAATAAACAAACTGGATGACGAACGAATACGTATATCAATCTCAGTCTCAATTTCATGTCAAAGCTGGCAGTCTTGATGTGTCCTTGAGAAGGAACTTCATTACCAGGGTTCAGAAGGTTCTCGGTCGAGCTTGTTGTGATGGCAGACCAGAGTGCTGAAGAGCCAGTGCCCCTGGTTATTTCTAACACAGAGGAGCGGGTGCTTGAACTCTATGATAAGCTACAAAAGCTTCAGCTCGAGATCGCCCTGATGAACGCGCGTAAACACTACGTACCAGGTAGAGCCACAGGCCCATTTTCTTTCAGTATCAACAAATCCTGACATCTCAGTACAAGACCCAACATCGGGGCGCGATATAGAGACAGCAAAGAACGAGCTGTTAGATTCATTTGCTAAGTACATATTACGCAATGAGGTGGCTTCGAACGTCATAAGTACAAATCCCATACTGCAGGCAGTTCATAATGGGACCCAGGCATCTCCTGTCGAACGGTAAGCTGTTCCCCTAGAACTCTATATCCTGTTCAAGTTTTTGGAATATGGAGACACGCCCATAATACCCACATCGGTACCCCTTTTCAATGTGTTCTGACTGATAATCACTTAGAGATCTTTTACCCTTACTCACGGCTCGCGACGCCATATCAAGCACACTTGCGATGCAAAATACAGAACTACAGTCTGTACTCGCTGACTTGACGGATGTTGAAGGACGATCGCTGTTTTTGAGCCGGGAGAATATTTCTCTCGCACAACGTCTTCTCGACCTCACAAAACAGACGGAACAGGGAACGGCCGAGAGTCTCGCTGGCGGATCTGAGTACACAAGTCAAATATCAGATCTAGAAGTCGAGGTAAAGGCCAGTAGGCGACGGTGGCGTGTCCTCAAGGGCACGGCAAGCGCAATCGTCGCTGGCAGTGGCGTAGATTGGGCAAGAGATGCAGAGTTGAGGGACATCGTGCTTGACCCTACAGATGAACAGGTCTAAGGGAAGGAATATTGATACCCATATACGTCAGGTTGGCTATGAAGATATATCCCAATCTTAATAGCACGAAAACCGGACCTTTTGCCAATGCAATGTTGGCAGAAACAACACAAGCCTGAGTAGCTGCTAACATCCACACGTCCCTTTTCAAATTACATTTCTGTAAAGCTTAGGGTAAATAATAACTACCGAGATAATCAGTTTGGTCTTGATGGCTTGCATAGTTTGGGCTTTGCAAATGCTCATCAAGATTGACGATAATTCCAAGGTAGCACATGCACACAGGTGTTGACCAGGTGAAGTCTTGCCCAGGGGATATGTACGAGTATGTGCGGTATCGCGTATGCTGCCAACCGTTTTAGACAAGAGAGGACCTCGGATATACAAACAAGGAGATAGGGGCAGTTGGGTCCAGCAACAAGGTTAAACAAGTTGCAAAATTGCCACATCTACACACATATCAGTCTAGGCTGAGACGCCTCAGAACAAGCTATCAGAGAAGTAGACAAGGGCTTTCTAATAATATGGTATTGGGGCAGCTGGGGATATTGTCCAAAACATTGTTGCAACTTCATGATACCGAGATAGTAAAAATGGTGCACAAGCAAGGCGAAAATGACGCGTCAAGGAGGTAGTATCAGTAAGTGGCTATCATCCAGCCCACTTCCTAGAATAGTACCTACTATTCTAACCTTTCTCCAATAAGACATCCATGTTGGTTGTGTCCCAAAGTTACATACCTAGTACAATTAACTTCCAACACAAGTACAGTACAACTATGGGAAGTACCTACTGATTGATTTTGCCAAGTTCAGGTCAGGTTTGGGTTAAAACGCATGTTACTAGACTACTTCCTACTACCTACCCTAACCTGTGCCTGCCCGCCTACCAGCCCTAGGGTGCCCAGAAGAAGTACATAAATAAGTAACTAAAGTACGCGTACTTCCAAGGTGCTGCCTTGGTGGTGGAGCAATTGGTGTTTTGTTATCGGAGTCCGCGATTAGTGCGCGTAGTATGTACGCTTTCTGGCTTAAAGGTACCCATCATGTACATATACCCAGGTTTGAACTGAAGGCTGCGGCCTAAAGGAAGTACCTAGGGGTTAGGACTACAGGCTACAGAGCTTACCGTCCTTGGCAAATCAGACATGATGATTTTACAGGCGCCTGATGCCGTCTGTTCAATGTTGTTTGATGCATGTCTCCTTAGCTTCTGGTGTACCTAGTACTAGCTACGAGTATGCTACAACTTGCCTAGGTCCTTGATTCATGTCCTTTGCAGGCTCTGGAGACATTCACATATTTGGTATGTACCTACATCATACCATACGCACTTTGCATTCATTACAAGACAAGGTAAGGTGGCCCTGAGGTAAACACCACAAAGCTAGGTGGTGGTCAAGGAGGTGAGCCTGCTTCTCAAACATTAAATTCCAGTATGTCATACATGGTAGGTATGTTGCATATGCTTTAATTCCTATTAGTAAAATGTTTATTCTTAGCTTTTTTTATACATTCCCGGATTGTCCAGGAGTTGCGTCTTGGTTTCCTGGCTGAGCTTATGTTCCTGGTCACACTTGTACTAACATTACTTGAAGCACCACCGTATTGGTCCACCTCCACCTGCATAGGAAGTCTTGACGTAAGGAGGTATGTCACTTTAATCAATCACAGGAGACGCTTCCCGGTTACTGAAAACTGACTACAGTACTAGGTTACTGACCAAACCAGGAAAGGGCAGTAATGAGGGCTGATATAGCCTACCAGTACGTGTAGTAAGAAGGCCTGGCGGGATGTGCTGAGAAGAAAGAAGAAGTTCTAGCCCATTCGGATGCCTGCGGAAATGCGTTGCGCCAGTTCCCTACCCGTGTACAACACTTGTCTCTGCTCATTTGAACATGTTGATACCTATAGACAGGTTAACCTAGATGCTTCATTTCATTTGTTTCAAGGGCCATCTATACACATAAACAATGGATGAGTTAGAGGGCGTGCTTATAAGCTTATTATTAGTGTTTAAACTTCAAGGTAAGGTAAGAGGTAGGGAAGATCTACCTAACATACCTACTGTATACACGTACATATTTGACCTAGGTTGTATATATTTAAACTCCAGGATACTATATTATGTATGTAGGTGGCCGATATTATTGTTCTTCATCATCCTGTTAGATGCTAGACTAAAGTAATCATATCTTGGCTGGTATGATTTTACAACACGACCGACCGTGTCAAGTTTCTCTGTATGTGTAAGAGGTTGCCACCTATTGCTATTTATGCTGAACCTGCTTGAAAACCTAGAAGCTTAGATTAAGCACGGGGTTAGGATATATGGACTCTTGGAATCGTCTTGGGCAACAAATAGAATCTATTTCAATATCTAACATCCTAACTATTGTAGGCAGAAGACGTGTAACTGCTCCTATACTGTAGATTTACATTGTTACCTAAAGTTGGTAGATAATTAATTCAAGACCACATCATACCTCATACTAACATCAGAGTAGATAACAGGATTATAGCTAATATTGGCTTGTTTGCCTTACAAAGGTAAAGAGATCAAGAAAGGAGTTGATATATTGCAGGATGTGAACATATGTAGCAACAAGTAAGCAAACGCACATTTGCGCATACAGAGAAGCGGGGGAGGGGGGCCATTCACGTGGAAGAATAAAGAAACAAAAGATGCGCCAGCTGAAAGCAGGAAGCAGACTCAATACTGTAACTGGGTGTAAATCAGCTGCAGGTACTGTACGTTTATATACTAATGTACTGGTAGGGAGGTGGAGGGGGTCTACTGATCAGACAAGTCTGGGGTGCGGTCATTAGGTGCATACCTCATGTAAGAAGCACCTAACCATTCTACGATAATGTATAGTAGGTATTAAATGCTTTACTTAGGACAGGTACACTCTGATGAGCTTCAGATAGACATAACTGGGCAATTCCAGCATTTAGAAGCAACAAGGCATGATAGCCCCATGCTTGTGTAGCTTCAAGATATGTATGCATGTAGGTACGTGTAGGTCATACATATAAAGACAAGCGGCATTGTTTCTTATTTAGATCATACAAGACATAACAAGGTAACATAGACCAAAAAAAAAAAGAAATGCAGCAACATAAGAAAAACACACAGCTTAACTGTAGTAGCTTTGTATATACAACATGGTATTAAATACAAGTAGAAGAAGTGTATAAAACAAAGATGAGAAAAGCAGACGTACAAGTTGAATAATAGCTTGGTAAGTATATAATAAGAATATATATCTACCTTGATCATCTTCTTTTGCCTGTTTTGTTTACATGTTACCTATCTATTACTCTTGTACTTTGAAATCTTCCTAGATATGCTGCTTACAACACAAAGGCATGACAAAACATACACAGTTTATATACCGTGTAATTGGAATTTATTTTGATAGGCTAATACCTACACATACACATACTTGTATAAAAAGACACAGACATACAAGTAACCTACACATACATGGCAAGGTTGCAAGACAAACAGCTTACGGTCTAAGTTGCAAGATGTTTACGTGTAATAGAGAGCTACTGTGTGGTCTTTTTGATCCGCACAGTATTCTGAGGTTGGTACATCCTGCTACAGGACACAAACTTGCCTTTAAGTAGCATTTGGAGTGGTTCAATGTTTATTGAAGCCTGCTAAAAGAGGAAGCAAAACCTATAACAACCTCAAGTACCTCAACCTTGGTGGGTGCCATACCTAAGCTCTGTAGAAGGTACCTGAATACACGCCCTGCCTCCCTCCCTCTCTGTCCCCCTTCCACTTCCCCTCACACCTCACGCAAGCCCGCCCCAGCCTGCACCACACAGACTGGACTGGACTGACCCTCCCTCACAAATTGGAGTGCCTGTCCCCTTGTATGGGCCTTGTCTCTCTTTACACACACAATCACCCGCCCAGCCAGAAAAGGGCGGTAGCCCAAGGGCCCCCCCATACAAATTTCCCTCTCTTCTCTACTCTCATACAATCTCCCACCTAAACCGTCTCCCATACAAACACACAGCACACACTCAACTTCACCACATACGCTCGCATACACTACACTCTGCGCCTGCACATACAAATCGTGAGTACATCCCTTAATATGGCCATCCACTGCAAATATTAAGTCACCTCAACTACAATCGCAATCTACGCCTACTGTTTCCAATCAACCAAATTTGCATTTAATTCGGCATGCAATTCTTGCTTGCATTGTCGCATTGATCGCCAATTTGTTGATTTTGCATTTATTCAGTTTCCTGCGACGGGTTCTCCTTCCTGAAGCCTTTGCATTGGAACATGAGCCGTCTTGCACTCTTATCTCGATCAACACAACTCTTTAAATCTGCGAGGTCGACTAACACGGGATACTCTCAACAGCACCGCCCACCACCAATTGCGCGTCGATTCCAAAGCAATTCTACAGAGGTATGCATCCACACACGGCATCACCCAATCCAAGCTTCAAGTCGCGGTTTTCACGCGTTGGCATCCTCAATTGAAGATGCGACAAGGACATACCTCCAAAATAACCACCGCCTGTTGCAACATCTACCCTGAAAGCCACATTTGTCGCATTCCAACAATTGTTTCCCTGTGATCCGAGCATCTGTCAGAATCGCCCGCACACCCACCCATAATTCTCTGCAAATGCCTCGAACATCGCCGTCCACCTAGCCCTGCATATCCTGCACTGCACAACGCACATAGCTTTGCAGACTTTTGATATTGACACTCGACCTACCATGCTAACAGTTATTTCGCATCTAGAAAACATCCATCATGCCCAAGGAAGCTACTACCAAGCGCGGTAAGGCCGGCAAGGTCGAGAAGAGAAAGGGCAAGAAGGGTAAGCTCCGTACCACGGCGTCATTGTTCAGTAACTTGGCTCCCGTGGCTAACCAGTTGCAGATCCCAATGCCCCCAAGCGCGGCCTATCGGCCTATATGTTCTTCGCAAACGAGCAACGCGAGAACGTACGCGACGAGAACCCCGGCATCTCTTTCGGTACGCTCCCGATCTAATTGCCTTCTATGAGAGGTCAGTGCTAACACCATCTTAGGCCAGGTTGGCAAGATTCTTGGCGAGCGATGGAAGGCCTTGAACGACAAGCAAAGGACTCCCTATGAAGCCAAGGCCGCTGCGGATAAGAAGCGATACGAAGACGAGAAGCAAGCCTACCAGGTAAGGATAGCGGTACGCATATCTGTTGGCGGCTAGGATCTTGCTGACTGGTGACGATAGGCCGAATCTGATTAGAAAAAGCCCGATGAAGTCGCGGTAGCGATTTGTGAATACCCCGGAGAGCCCGTCGCGTTGTTGTGTTGATATCCAGAACCTTACGACTGAAATGATAGTCCAACGTCGATCCTTTGCGAGGGCACAAGGGGGGCGTGTGGTCCAAGCAGTTTCTTTTTATCGATCGTCTATTACGTCTGGGTTTGGTCGGTGTTGCGAAGCATAGGAATGGGTTATGCTGCTTCATTTTGCTTTCGAGGATGAGTCGTCATTGTCTGAGCGAATACGAAAGATTCGACGCTTGACCCGTAGGAGTGGCAACGTCCACTCTGCCTTCGTATCTCGGGGAAGGTAATAGAGAGCTAGTATTCGCATGACAACACGACGTTGTAAAATATCTTGCGCAACGGTTCGCGGTGCTCGTTGGTGGTCATGCTAGGAGGCATGGTGTCCATGAACTTGAACCGCGTTCACGTCTATCAAGCCAACATGATACCTAAATAAACACTCATGGTGTCATGCCGAGGTTCTCGTGAATGCAGAACATTCTCTAAAGCGATGTCGGGGTGCTGGCTGAAGACGTCAAGGTCTGGAGATAGTTGGTAGTCTGGACAATTGGTCGAACACACGTCTTGTCGGAGTCAGTCTCGACCCGAGCGCAATATCAATTACCCAGCATCGCTGTCAGTGCGGTTGGGCCAAGGCAACTCACTACGGTTTATATTATAGGTGATGCCTCGCTCTTGAATAAGCATCGGTGCTTCCTTGCCCTCGTCTCTTGGCATGGGGTGCCGGGACCAGACTTGGTATTTATGTGATGTGACGGGCAAGTTTATTGAATTTCTATGGAATCTGTCGGAGTCGGGGTAAATCAAAGCCAAACCCCGTGTTCTGCATTGCTTCCACTCAGGCCTTATCGAATATTGCTGCTATGTATCAAGACGGCCGGTCACTATTGGAGATTCCGGCGCCGATGCCCAGAAGGCCTAACCTAGCTTAATTCTTACTTATTTTATCTAGAGTTCCTTGTCCAGGCGCGCGGCGCTGCAGAATCAGACTTGGTTGGGTGCATATGCAAGTTGTCATCCGGTCAAGAACTACCTCCAACACCCAGATGCCCAACCATGGCCCACCGTCACTTTCCAAGATTTTCTATACCCCCGCCAAATACTCCTCTCGCGTTTCGTGTCGTTTCGTTTCGTTCCGTTTTAGATTTCCGCTGGCTCGACGAACCTAACCTCAGCTCCTGCCCCGCTCCCCTCCAGTACGCCAAGGTAGTTTAGGATGCTCTATTGCTGACAGTAGGCAGTTTAGACAGACGCCCATTCTCGCGTTGTCGCGAAAACCTTGTTCTACCTCCATTTTCTTTCTCTTTTCTTTTTGTCATGCCTTTCTGGCTTCCGTTTTACACAGGTTGCTATGACTATAGGTAACTGTCTCCCTAGGTTGGAATACGAAAGCCGGCCTACGACGCCAACAGCGTCTAGCATCATACGAGTCGAGAGAGGAGGCCAGTCAGCGAAAAGATGATGCTGCCCGAAATGGTCTTTAATATTTGGGATGTCTCTTGAGATGATTTGTTTGGGCGGTGCCCGCCCACCCCGTCTCCCGCCAACAAAGCGGGTAGGGAGACGAGAGCGCACCCCCAAGCCGATAACAATATGGTCACTTGCAGATTCTTCATGCACGCCGCGTTTCTTCTCCGCACTGGTGGAAAGGTAGGAAGGGAGGTCCATCAGGAAGATCCAGAAAGGCGCAGAAGCCCGAGCCCTAGTGCTGCATCGTGCCAACTCTCCGGGTCGCCATGATTGCTTGAACCACCATGGTTCTGGTTTCGTGGCAACCTCTTGACGAAAGACGGAGGTTTAAACAACCCAACGACAGGATAGTCGGGACAGATCCATCTGGCCTCTTTCATCCGCCCATTCAGGATCGGGCTAGATGGCTAGGTAACCACACGCAGTATCGAATTATGCTCTTCCACTCGATACATACGTGTATGTGTACAGACACAGACACAGACACAGACACAGACACACGTCGTCCATTAACTTCTCCCCTCAATACTCATGATAATAATACCATACCTATAACCGACCCACTGGCATTGGTACGACATGTGTTCTGCATGTCTAATGTCGAACTGCTTCAAATTGATTTAACAGTAGACGCATGTACGAATACATGATCTTGTGTATAAATCAACTCGGGGATGTCTGATACGACTACCCAGCTAAACAGCAAAGTAGGTAGAAACTCTGTGCTTCGGTGCCACGGGCATTCGGGCATATTCAGGCCGCATTCTGTACAGCATCACAGGAATGTGTCCTGTACGTACATCGCTGGATGACGACTGGTGGACGACGAAATAAGATAGGATACTGGCCATTGGCTCCCACACTTTACAGCGACAGCGTTTCTACGGTAGGCCAACTATGTTCAAAGTATACAAGCACGAGAATGGGGGACCCCTTCTACGCCCAATCATCGATGCATGCCCATGCAGCCTATCGCCATAAGCGGTTGTCTATACTAGACTAACCTAGACACGGCCTATGTAAGGGAGTATATTCTAGACTATACAAAGTATTCGGCCCATGCGCTGATCCCGTCGTCAAAATTCCGACCTGTCGTTCTGCAGACTACAGATGCAGCAGCAGCAGCAACACCCCACCCCCGGTTGACTTCTGCCACGTCAGATGAGCCGCAATTGTCATACAAACTCACCTCCCTCGCTTCTCATCCCTCCTCTCTGATTTTCCTTGTTTCTCCTTCTCCTCCCTCGTTTCCATCCGTGAGCCACTAACGCAAGTCTGGGCATAAGGCCCTTCTCCACAAGACCGCTGCAACGGCCTCTGGTGGACCATCTGTTATCCCTTCCTCCTTCCCCCTTTATAACCACCATTCGGCACCAAACCCCCCTTGAGACTAAATCTCCTAGAACTCCTCCCCCTCCACCATTCCGCGATCATAATACCACCTGTGGCCTAGGTATGAGGGGCTTCATCCAGCGACTCCACTAGCTCACGGCCATTATAAACATGTAAGGACCCCATATATACGACCACCTAGACGCCAATGGATCCACTTCTGCGAACCCGGGTGCCGCCAGGCTTCCGGACCAAGCCCCGAAGACTGGAAATCCGCGGGCATGAACCCCGCGGGCTGGCACCGACGGTTATCGACGGCTGCTGCATCGAGGCAGAACGTGCCGACACCGTACGATTTCATCTCGAGGGGCTGCGTATTGCCATCCCAGAGCCACTCCACCCCCATTTAGCCGCTATCATCGAACACCTCCGTATCACGAGCCAGCACCTCCGGGATATCGCCGATAAGTCACAAGTGCACCTGGCCCAGGTGCCGGCCATGATCGATTACCTCAACATCATCCTGCCCTGTCTAAGCCGGACGCTCAGAGACATCATGAGTTACTACGAGGATAAGTCGATGACCAAGGCGTACCGATGGAGAACCATGTATCATGCCATGGGCCGGGAGTTGCCGGGGACGAGTCTGCCTGCCAGGTTTGTCATGTATAATCAGTTCCTCGAACTGCTTAACTTTTTGATGATGAGGTACGTACCTCGTGCTGGGGCCGACCATGGTGCTCGCCCGAGTCTCACCTTATCGCCGAACAGAGACCCAAGCTTCGACGTCAACACTATGGAAGCTCTGCGGGGACGGATCCTGCAACTACGCGCCGCTCGACAGATAGGTTAGTCCGCCTAGTCCATTCATCAGTTCATTAGATACTAAAACATCTTAACCAAAGATCCCCCGACCCCTACACAAACGGACCTAGTCAGGCGAGACACCGCTCTTGATTTTTGGCAACGGGAAACCGTAAGTCTTATCGTCCCGGGCCACATAAGGACTACACGTGTGCTTGTGTCTTTTTCTTTCTAACTCGAACCCGACAGGATTTCCACTGGGCCGAGGCCATATTTACGCAACCGCTACCGTCAAGGAGAGAGTTCAGACACCGTGCCGTGTATGACAACCAGCTAGGCCGCCGCTATAGCAAGCCTACGGGAGGAAAGAAAGAGAGCTGACCATGACCAGTTCCCTGGCGAATGGACCGCTGACGGTGCAAGGTCAGACCGAGCCGATGTATGGCGATTGCAAGATATTGATAAAGCGGTACGCTAGAGCCATGTTGTTCATCATTTCCCCTATCGTTCATGTTAAAACCTCCTTCAGCATTATCCAGACCTAGCGGGACCAAAACTAACGGGGAGACGGAGGGAAGCTCATTCGATGAGGACCGAATCTCGGTAGTCGTATTCCTTCGGCAGGACGACCAAGAACCTTTCATCCTCATTCGAAACCGTTCTAATACTATCGAAAACTGGATCGACATCCGGCCCGTGCGGGACCTCACCATTGAACGAAGGTCCAGGGACTCAGCCGTGAACCTATACGTTTTTGACCATGCCTATAGGAAGTATAAAGAGTGGGCGAGGCTCTCGTTCGTAACATGGGAAGGTTCGCGATCATCACTCCGTACCCATGCCCATTGAAGCCCGCCGAGTGTCAGTACTGATAACCAGAACAGAGCTTGTCCTCTTCTATTGCACCTTTGTCAGCCTTAAAATGCGTACAGATACCGTTGTATCCGATCTGGAATACATGGTGGGAAAGGAGAAACTTCTATTCCGATCGTAAGTGACGGGGTTTTCGAAATTGCTACTGTTAACCAATAACGGCTTCCTCCTCCGGCGACTCTTTTCTTGCCAACAGTCTAATAATCTTCGACAGTACGATCCTGGATAACGGATATCAGCACTCTTTGGCTGTGGCTGTAGACACAGTGACGGGGGGCCAGCGTCTACACACCGTAGTTTTGGAAGGACCCCTTGCCGGATGCCCTATCTGGACAGCATTCAGTATGTCCACCATCCCTTTTTTTTTCCCTCTCTCCTTGGCTACGTCTTGTCCACACCAAATCTTAGCCAGTATTCGTTTGCCGTTTTCCTCTTTATTCCCGACTAACTTTTAAATTCCCAAAAGTCCCCCCGGATTTCTCCGAACGCAACCTAAGCCACAAGTCACCGCGTCGTATCTGGCTCCGCAACATCCACATCTATTCCTTCAGCGACGAGTACCGTCCGCACAAGCAGCGGAAGGGGAGATCCGCCGCCTTTGAGCTGAGATTCAACGACGTCAGGACGGCCACGATATTTAAGCAGATCTTTAACCCCATCTCGCCGCCTTCGGTGGACGAAGCGAGTGAAGATGCGTGAGAGAGAGAGAGAGAGAGAGAGAGAGAGAGAGAGAGAGAGAGAGAGAGAGA
This sequence comes from Poronia punctata, assembly GCA_022579005.1. Taxonomy (NCBI): domain Eukaryota; kingdom Fungi; phylum Ascomycota; class Sordariomycetes; order Xylariales; family Xylariaceae; genus Poronia; species Poronia punctata. The sequence continues at coordinate 148,053 of MU401475.1, forward strand.
GAGAGAGAGAGAGAGAGAGAGAGAGTAGGGAAAGGAGATCATATCCCTAGGACGATTTTTTTTACGAAGCTTTTACGACATCACGAGAGACGAATTCAAAAAAAGAGAACAAAGCAAAAAGTAAAAAAACGGTAGATTGCATGATACCCCGATGGATTTTTTTTTTTTTTTCCCCTCTTTTCATTCGCCTTTATATTTTACAGATTTTTTCTTTATAATTGTTTATTTTTACGCATTATGACGGCCTACCTTTTATTCATTCACTTAATATATTTTCATTTGTTAGTAGCGACAAACCTAACCGGTTTACTATGTCTCCTTCTTAATTCCGAGCGAGCATTTTTATTTTATTTTAAGTTGACGACGACATGCAGTCAGTCAATTAATTAATCAAGTGGCGATGTTGTCGTGGATTATATACTAAAGCCGACGGGTGCTTCTTTTCTTACATATATCATTAATATATTACTTAACAAAAGTTACTCGAAAAAAATTAAAATCAAAAATAAAATGGCTTGCTCCGACTACCTGAATAATCCATCTCCTTGTTCTCTGGAAATGCTGTTATATATATCGCCTCCTTTATAAGTGACTTTTTTATACCTAGTAAAAGCTTGAATCTAAACAGAACCTCAAGACTTACTCCATGGTCTGTTTATAGCCTATTAGTTATCCCTCGTTTAAAAAGATGTATGCCCCTTTTTTATTTTGCGACCACCACAGACGCTTCCTTGGACCTACCAACAAATTTTAAAAAAAACCCCTCAAAAAAAAACCGTGAATCAAAACCGAGACCATGCTGGGAAGGACCGCCCATCCGCCCGCCCCGCCGGAGTTATGTTTCCTCGGTCCTACTAATTTTCGGCCGCGTGGTAATGTAATAATGCCCCCAAGCTTCTGCGAGAACATCTAACATTAGAGGAGTTGACTTGGGATAGGGGGTATTCGGTTACGACTCACGAGTAAAAAGCTACCTGTATTTCGCGTCATGAATCTTTTTATGCCTTAGCTATCAGGCATTTTACCTTACTGGATTACTGCATAAAAACGACCCCCTTTTAGGTATATGTTATTAGCGGAAGTCGAACAGTAGATCTCTTCAAGAAAGTCTCTTTAATTTAGTTAGTGCCGGCATATTTCTATATCCGGGGTCATGATTCTTTCTTTCCGCATCATCCGTCGACTACGTCATTTCGCAGAGCCCAACAAATAACAGATAACATCTCCAAATTACAACATACAAGTACACACATGCACGTTTGTTTACCTTATTTGGTTGTCGTTCCTCGGGAAATAATACATGATCTTGAGCTACGTGTACCTATCTACAGGTTTTAACGCGCGCCTCCTTTGGCCAATCAGATTTTGACAGGCACTTTACACGCGTGACGCGTGACGCGTGACGCGTGTACGTGTTAGGGTATCGGCACTAATAAGCAAGCGGTGAGAGGTATCCGCATGTGTAGACCAACTGCATAGGAGACGTGAAGGCGCTGGTTGAACGGTCGTGATCACTTTGCTGTGTTGGTTGCCGGAATTCAAGATTTGACGAGATAGTAAACCCCGGTGGGAAAGGGGAGGGAATGGTTCCCGCTCTCTGCCAGAGCATAACAAGATAAGTAAGCTGTGGGCCTGTGGCTGCCGGTCCAGTCCCGGCTAACCTAACATGCTGCACCTATCCGACGTGTCCTTCCGTTAGCATCCGCCGACCTTGACAACCCAACCCCTGTCGCCTTGTACACCTCCGATATATACTCCGCTGGTCGGTCTACTGGGCCCTAGTCTTGGTTTTTTTACTGCTATGGCACCCAAGTCGAGATATGTATCGATGATCAATGATGACCTTGCTTGGGAAGAGAACGATAGGGAGACTAAAGCGTGGGAAAGGTCGGTGATAGGCAACAAAGACATATCCCGGGCCATTATATCCATCATTTTGAAACACAGGCCTGGTGAGGGCAAATTGCTTCATACACCCATTAGAGGAGGGTATAACGCATGCTATCGCTTAGAGTACAAAGATGGGACGTCAGCAGCTATGAGATTCCCCTGCAAAGGTACTTACTTACTTGAACGGCCGGAGACGATGGGCACACGCTGATATGGGTAGGTAGGCATTGTGAGGTTTCCCGAAGAGAAAGTCCGGTATGAAGTGGCGTTGATGCGGTGCATAGCGGCAAGGACGACTATCCCGGTGCCCAAGGTCTACTACCACGGGACTGCAGCAGAGAACCCGGCCGGTAGTGGACCGTTCATCATCATGGAATATATCGATCATGAAATGACCTTGTCCGAGGCACTGAATGACCCTGCCATAGAAGGGAATGATAATCACATGCTGGATGCCAACATCACCGAGGAAAAGCTCGACTACGCCTACAGACAGATGGCCGATATTCTCCTCCAGCTCTCTACAGTAACCTTTGATCAAATTGGATCCCTGGTTGAGGATGAGGACGGGGACTTTTCAGTGGGCGGGAGGCCCCTCACCCAGAATATGAACTCTCTTATGGAGTTCACCGGGATGCCCCCAACGTTACTGCCATCACAACCCTTTTCGAGTGCCGACGAGTGGTACTCTGCATTAGCTGATATGCACTTGGCACAGCTGACGTTCCAGCATAACGACGCCGTGGAGGATGAGGACGACGCCCGGGGCAAATACGTCGCCCGCCAGTTATTCCGGCAGCTAGCGTCCGAAGGAAAACTCACATCTAAATTCGAATCCAGCGGTCCGGGCGCATTTCCGATATTTTCGCCAGACCTCCGGCCATCGAACATACTAGTCGATAAAGACCTTCGCGTGGTTAGTGTCATAGACTGGGAGTTCGCCTGCGCTGCGCCGGCGCAATTCTCCTTCGACCCCCCGTTGTGGCTCCTCTTAAGGCCGCCGGAAGACTTCCCTGGAGGATGGTTGCGCTGGATGGAAGCGTACGAGCCGCGCCTCGAGACATTCCTCCGGATCATGGGGGAGGAAGAAGAGAAGAAAAAGAAAGAGTTGCAGACAAGTGAGCAAATCAACAGGGACCTGGCCAATTTATCTCTTTTCGAGGACCGACCCGTGGTGGCTTTGTCACAGCGCATGCGAGATAGCTGGGAGAACAAAACTTGGGCAATTAGTCTCGCAGCCAGGAACAGCTGGGAGTTTGATTCCTTGTACTGGAGGCTGTTGGACCTCAAGTTTTTTGGAGACAACGAGGAAGGAGATTATCATGCGAGGCTCGACCTTCTCACTTCGGAACAGAGGGAGGCTATGGAACCGTTCGTCAAGACAAAGATGGCTGAGAGCGAACAACGCATCCTGGTAAACTGGGAACATGAGAGTGCCGTAGCCCGGTTGGCCGAGGTCATGGTCTAGGATAGATTCTTGTGTCATGACATTTTATCAACGTGCATGCGAGAACGTGCAAACCATGGCATGTATTTAGGTCAGGATACAATATACTACCTAAGGTATGGATTCGACCCTGTGTAGCACTTTCCTCTGTAGCACTTTTCCTGTGTAGCACTTTCCTCTGTAAGCTAAATATTGACATATGAATATTCGAATATATAAGGTAGCTACGTAACCTAGGTAGGTTAGTAGAAAGGGCCCATTGTCCCGGTCTCGGTTATGTGTAAAACATTCCGGAGCGTTAGCCCCACCATCCGGTGGTACCTCTCCGGGTCTTACCTTATGACGAATCATGACCTCATCGATGCGCCGCATATCACTACGTACGTCTGTAGTTCTAGTCTAGGCTGTCGACTTTAGAACAACAAGTATAAATAATAAGAACATTGTTGAAACCTCAATTCTACTACGACCAACAAATCTTAATCACCCCTACTTTGACCGTGATCACATCTACAAGTAACCACAGCGCATTACCACTTAAATCACACACACACACACACATCTTCTAACCAAACAACTAAACACAAATAACCATGTCTGCCCACGGAAGCTCCAACACCGGCGCAAAGACAGAGACCGGAATGGCCTCAGCAACAACAACACCCGCCAATGCCGGCATCGGAAACGACAAGCCCAAGGTTTTCGATGCCGAGGGAACTATTGGCAAGCAATTCACTGGTGAGTGACAATAACAACAAAAGACATACTTTGGATTATGAGAGATGATTTGACTAACACTTCTTTCTCCAAGCAGAAAACGGTGCTCTCGGCGGTACAGCTCAGAAGATCGGCGGACCCCTAGATAAAGAAGGCGCCATCGGCAAGCAGTTCACCACAGAAGGCAGCATTGGAGGTTCGGTACAGAATACGTTGGGAGGCACAAAGGGTCGGAGCAATTAAACCCAGAAATAAACCAAACATATAATGCGCCACAAGGTACATAACATCAACCTATGATAGGTGCTGATGTTACGGCGCCTAGTCGTGGTCTGTGGCGATGTCCTGTGTTGTACAATACTTCTTAATTACAGGGACCTCTCGTCTTGATGAACCTTGATGGCATCGTCGGCGTCTGTACCATAGAAACAAACAAACAAATCAAGAAACAACTCGATTAAACATCTACCATTCTCCTCTTGCACCAAGATAATATCTTTCCACCTCTCTGTTGACTTCTACACCGAAACATCCCCAACAACCGGCCTATGATCACTCATAAACACGCCATCCACAACATTATCCACCACCTCATACCTCTTGACCTCCCAACCCTTCTCATTATCCTTATCCCCAGGCCCAAGCCAGATAAAGTCAATCCTCTGACTAACATCCGGAATCTCATCCGGCACAAACCCGGTATACGTCTCATAAAACGGGCCGACCCTCGTCTCCTCGTCCGCAAGGGCATACAAATCTTTTAGATACCCATCATCGACCATCCTTCCATACGCATCCCCATCCCCAGGTTCCGAGTTAAAATCCCCCGTCAACGTAACCGGCAAATCCCCCCCTCCCTCTTTCTGCAAGTCCCTCAAAACCCCCAACACAGTCGCCACCCCATGCACCCTCGCCTCTTCACTCTCATTATCCAGATGCGTATTCGCACTCAGAAACCTCCTCCCACCCTCCTTTTCCTCAAACACCCCCGCGACAACGACCCTCTCACTTCCGGCGCCGGGATACTTGGACGGTTCATCAGGCGTGTCATCGCTCAACCACTTCTGCACGTGTTTGACGAGCTTGAATTTATCACTCCTGTACCAAAGCGGGTTATATTCCCCCTCCTGTTTCCCATCGTCTCGTCCCGTGCCTATGTAGGACCAATTCCCGCCCAGGCCCTCTTCTATGTCGACGAGCTGCTCGTGTAGGACTTCTTGCATGCCGATGATGAGAGGGTCGATGGATTTCACGGTCGAGATTACGTATGGGCACCGCTCGCTCCATGATTTCTCGTACGTGGATGGGGGTGCGGCCTGGCGGATGTTGAAGGTCGCTAGACGGAGGTCGAGCGCGGTTGTGGTTGTGGTTGTGGTCGCCATGATGGCTGTTACGAGGGCTTGGGAGAGATGCATCTTTTCTTTTCTTTTTGGGGGGGGGGGGGGGGGGGTGAAAATAAAAAAAAAAATTATTATTTTAAAAATTTAATATAAGGAAATAAAAAATTTTAATTTTTACTTGCTTGATTAAAATTAAAAAAAAA
>MU401475.1:153659-205157 GCA_022579005.1 Poronia punctata
TCTTGTTGTTGTGGCGCGCGTGGGTGCTCCGCCCCGCGCCCCCCCCCCCCCCCCCCCCCCCCGCGGCCCCCGCCCCCCCCCCCCCCCCCCCCCCCCCCCCCCCCCCCGGGCGCCCCCCCCCCCCCCCCCCCCCCAAAAGAAAAGAAAAAAGTAGTATTTGAAAAATTTCAGAGAAGGAACTAATAAATTTTACTTTGTACGTGCGTGATTCAAAGTAAATAAATAAATAGATTATCAGGACACACGACACGCCAGAATGACTGAACCCGCAATTCAATTCAATTTCACATAAGTTATAAGCATATCAACAAAAAGGGGCAAGGATCGTGTCGTATACTTTTACACGTAAGTTCGTATAATCCCTTTTATATATATATATATCGAAACCTTGACCATCTACAAAAGGGCAATGATCGTATCATATCATATATACACGTAAGTTCGTAACATCCTTTATATATATATCAACGATTATCATATCCCTTGATCCCCGCGCGGGGAAGAAAAAAGAATCAGTAGATAAGGTACTTACTTACATACATCATACATGCAACAGCGGCAATTGGACATGCATGAATGGAAAAGCAAAGTTGACTTGCATCATGCGCGTAACCTTCCATCCTACATACCTACCCTGTGCTGTGTTACCCGTCCACAGAATACTTACCTACACATAATTAGTTGATCACATGGGGATTTGACGTTCGTTGCCCCCCCACCCCATGATAAAAAGTTTATATATAGGTCTGAGTAATTAGGTCAAACGTTTGGCTCGTATATAAAGTATTTAACCTAACCTAGCAAAATATAAACAACAGGACATACATGCTCAATAAGTAACCAGCGTATGTACAGTATCACTCCGTAAAGGGAACATTCAAGACCGATTTAGTGCATCGTCAAATCCCACGTAACACATAACACGTGAAAGTGGGATATGGGGACTCGGCCTTGGCATGAGGTCATCTGTGCTTTCAAAGTCACGCTGTCTAGGGTAGGTAGACATTTCCAATATCCTGAGACAGACGATTGAGCTACTGAATAAAGCAAGAGCACATGTTACACCCGCCGATACACCTGCCTTTTCCCTCCTTGCACCTAGCTTTATCCAGATTCTACACATACGAGGGGGGCATGAGCATATAGCAACGACTTACCCCGCATACTATCAATAATGATGGTCACGATCATCGAGGAGACGGTATTCTCAAGCCATATTCGGATTTAGACACAAGAAGGGCAATTCCCGAGGGTGGACCAGCCATTCGGTCTCCCGGGACTTGTATTATGAAGTGTAGTAGCAGTAGCCGCTAAAACGCAACGCTAGAACATCTTGATCTATCTCTTTTTTCATGACCTGAGCGTTCGCTGCTCATGTATGCATCTCTAATATGGTCCCTTGTTCTTCTCCAGATTGTATAATCGTAATCATCTGTCGAAACCTAGACAGATAAAAGTAGAGAACCCAGAACACCAGAACGCCGTTGCCTTCCCGTCCGCCGCTCCTCCCACGGACGCATTATACATATCAGAAAAAGCATTCCCGCCTTTTTATGTACATTATCGCTGTACTCGGGCACCATATCACCATCCCCCTGAGTGGTCACGTCTTGGCCTGCGAGCCTCTCGGAAGTAATTATACTGCATCGGATCCTGTTCCGGCGTCGGCGTGTAATCGTCTTGGGGTAGACCGCCGTAGCCCTGTGGCCCGCCACCAAGCATTCCAGCACCACCAGGACCCCGGCCAACCCGTTCCACACTGCGTTCTCTAAACACAGCCGGGGCGGCCATTGGCATTGGCGCCGCGTTGCCCACTAGGTTGGAATTACTATCATTTCCTTGCGCATAGAAAGGGCTTCGTGTATGGCCCATGTCAATGGGTGTTACATAGGGGCTACCCATGGGTCGCGAATAACCACCCGAGTATGTCATTCCCTCACCCTCCGAAACAGGGGATAGAATCCGGCTAGGTCCGGGGCTGGGAATACGGGGAACCGGAGGTCTCGTAGGACTCTGTGATCGCGAAGCCGGTTCGCTACCATCCCACATGCTTCCAGGCGTTCCGGGCCGAAGAATGTCGTTGGAGCGACCGAATATGTCTCCTGCGCCGTGTTCGGCCGCGAACTCGGACCGATTCTTGTAGTACTCGAAGTCGAGGCGCGACTCGGGTACGAGCTCAAACCCTGGGATCGTCGCCGACTTGCCCGGCTTAGAAGAGTTCATCGGTTTCATCGCGTACGAGTCTGAATAGCCGGAGGTAGACATCGTGTCTCCCGAGTCCACAGTACGTCCGTCAGACAGGCGCCCCCTATAGATCGATGCCAGAATATTTTGTGCTTTGGCGTGCACCATCGGGGTGATGAGATTCCGATAGAGGGCCGGATGGCCAAACCGGGCGGCGAGGTTGCTGGACCGCAAGGGATCCTTGAGCGCTCCCGTGTCGGGATTCTTGTTGAGAGAATGCGTAGAATAAAAGCGGATCTTACTGTCAAACGTTCGAGCGCAGTATAGCTTGAAGAATATCATCATGAATGGGAGCGGAACCGTTGCATATGCCTTGAAATGATCGGCTTCGCCTTGCTCAAAGACGGCTAGAAAGATGACAAGGTTGGATAGAATAGTGCCGAACACGAGGCGGTTATATACGACGCGCCAGAACATGCCGCCAGATTCGTTCTTGGTCACAAAGATGTAGAGTAGGAGATACTTCTTCAGCCACACGTCGATGGAGAAATAGAGCGCCGCGGCTGGGAGGACGAGCGGTTGGAGGCAACCGAAGCACAGTGCCACGGTGGAATAAAACAAGAAGTAGTTGTAGTAACTGGCATAATCGAACGTGGGCGGCGCCGTAAGCTCGATCATCTCTCTCGGGGTAGGGCTCGAGAACTTGCGCATAAAGAAGCTGTAGATCATCGGCCATAGTTGGGCCAAGTCCACTGCCGCACCTAGATTTCTTTGGAGAAGCCAAGTAACCCAAAACGAGGATATTCCACACAGAGAGACGAATAGAGTCTTGAAGAATTCGCTGTTCACAATCGCCACTCCCGCGTCCTCTCCCGTCTGGGTGATTTTGACGACCGTGATGACAAAATTCCAGACGGTGCTAAACAGCGAGAATACGATGAGGTTGTTGAAGACAAAGAAGGCGTAGAGCTTGGCCGTGACATGACGGTCTCTTCCCGTCTTCGTGCGGTCACCAGCTCTAATAGAGAGACGACGGAAGATGATAGGAAGGACCAGGAAGACCAACGAGGTAACAGCCGGAGAGGCCACACCCTGGACGATAGACCAAAACGTGGTATTGACTGTTAGTTGTGTCTGGAAATCTTTCCAAACCAAGCCCAGGTTGTTCAAATTGGCCACGAAAATAGCGATCAAGGCGTTGGGCGCAATCCAGAGAAAGGTGAGGCAAAGTATCCAGAAATTGATCAAAAGCCTCCGCCAGCTTCGCGTCGCCGGGCTAAGCGGCATATTGTCCCAGATAATATCGTTGGGTTTCGGGGCGAGGACTACACTGGCGCCCATAACTTTCGTCTTGCGCAAAGTGTATGCAATCGCATGGGCTTCCGAAATATCGTCATAGCTAGCAAAACCATAGGACAAAGTATTGCGCTTGTCGAGGCTGTTCCGCACTTCCTTGATCTCCAACTCCAACTCCCTGATCCGTTGCGTGAGGTAGTCGATAGCATCGATTTTCTGGCCTTTCGGGTAGGTACTGTAGGAAGGATCCTTCTTCGACGGGTGGCATAGAGGCCGAGCGGGAGGAAGATTTGTGGGATCCCTCAAGTATCTGGCAAGAACCTTCTCGAGTTTCCGAACCGTATGGTCATGCTGTTCTATGAGACTGGGGATATCCTTGACATTACGGGCGATTACGGTTCTCGAAAAGGAAGACTGAGGGGCTTTGCTATCGATCATCCTAGCAACACCTTCGTCAGAAGCCATGTTTTTCGGAATGTCGTTTAACTGGCATACGTTAGCTAATCATCGTGTCTCTTCCGTTTATTGGCGGGGGTTCGGCTTACCATAAGCGTCCTCGCAGATAGGCTGTGCTGATACTCATCGCTCTCGAAATAGACACGGCGCAGTCGCAGGATGCAACGATAATTCCACAATAAGAAGCCGCAGATGACGAAGTTGAATACGTATCCAAGCACAACAACTGCCCAAAGTGATTTCCCATGAACATTGGCAAGCGTCAATCTGATAAACCACTTGTCGTCATCGGTCTCGGGATCTTTCTCGTTCTTCGTCCAGTATATAGGAAGAAGAACTGCAGTGCCCAGTACGGCAACGGTGAGAAAGATGTTCCGGCACATCTTTGTGAACCTGATGAAGATGGCTGCGTCCATCCCAGCATACCCTATAAGCTCTTTCTCGCTAGTTCGCCATAGAGGAAGAGTCCATGCGAAGAAGCCCCTTCCGATGGGCGGAGGGGCACGTTTCTCGTCCGCATGTTTTAACTTGGGTGCATATATGACGGTGTTGTAAGGCCGAATGAAAGAGAAGACGATGGCAGTGAAGAGCGTGAACCCCACGGACGTACCAAGAGCGGACCAAATAGAAGCATCCGTCAACTAAGTAACTGGTAAGTTTTGTGCCGTCGCCTAGGAGAAAAGAGTGTAAGCTTAATCTTACCGGTTGCTTGAAAGGGTTCTTCAACAGCTCGAGTAACTCCTCGGCCGGCGTTTTAGCCTCGTCCCTCAAGGCAAGTCGGCTAGCATGCTGCAACAACCACACATCCATAATGATATAGATCCTTGGTTCCTTAAAGCAGCTGTATAGTTGCTGTCTATAAAGACGAGGGATCGAGGGTATTTAAGCCCTTCGACGGCGATTGTGCTCTCATGTAACGATGTATCCGAAGAGAAGACTCATGGAACCCAGTGATTCACCACACTCGATGCACGGGATGTGATGATATGTTGCGTTCGTCGTGTTCGTCTTCAAGCGAGTGTGGGATTGGGCTACGTGGTCGTTGTGCGAGGATAAGTAATTAGGATTAGATGCTGTCGATGTCGAACTCTGATCGGCCTCGAGCGAAATAGGCGGCGGTATCTCGACAGATACAGGCAGCTGACCTTGAAGAAATTGTCTGGTACAGGCCAAGTGCGAATAGTGAACGATCAAAAAACAACTCGACCGATGATTATAGGATGTCTAAGGGAAAGAACGGCGGTCGTCGGTTGGTGGCAGGCGGATGAGCGGGTGTTGCGAATAGAGCTCAGGAGGGAGACGCTAGGTGGAAACGAACGTGGAAAAAACGGAAGTAGTAGAAAAGGGGAGGAGTCTACACTGAAAGAAGCCCTGAGCAGCTTCTGTAGTTTCTACAAAAACAAAATCAAGCAGAATCCTAGTAGACAATGTTCTATTCCACTGAGCAGGTAACAAATAGATGCGCGTGCAGAACAAAGAGATTGAAAGAGAGTATTGAATTGACTTGGTAGGCCATGTGAATAGTGCAAGTGATACCCTTGAGGCTAACTACTAGAGAAATGTCTGGTCTTGGGGAAATCAGGGAATGGAATGACACAACCCCATCTAACCACTTTAGTACATAGAAAGGTAGCACTAAAGGTACATAGACGACGGAGAGGCCAGGGCAGTGCCCACTGCAAACGACCACTGATAAAGCCTGCAAAGTTGAAACCAACAGAGCTATCGAACACGTTGTGGCCCGGAGAAATTTTCTACTGGCGTTTATTATGTTTGGCTTGCTTTGGTCGGTATAACGAAAGCTTGCGTATTGCTGCGCTCTACGAGTAGACTAGGCTGGAGATCGAGTTGACTTGCTTGATTTGGTAGGGAATCAGTTTACCAGCACCCTGCTAGCCCCCTTATGAGACATTAGCGTCCAAATTTTCTTTCCTCTTTCCTATTTCCCCTTGTGAAAGATGTGTTTGGTCCTTTGGACAGCATGTACAGTCATGTACATTTGCTTGTGGTCCAGCTATAGGTTTTTCTACTTGTCCTACACATTGGAACTAGGTAACAGATCTGGAAATAAGATCCGAGCAGAACAGAGTTACCAAACAGCCCAATAGCTTACAAAAATGAAGAGCAACGAGATGCCAACCTAGCCGGGTCTCGATCGGGTGATCATCGTGAACGTAGTCGTTAATCGATGCAGAGAGTAGATCATACCTATCTCAAAAGACGGGCAGCCTTTATTTTTAGTCTCCAAACGATGCATTGACAAGCGGCCGGCCAAAAAATTAAAAATGCTGGCTAACCATAAGGAGATGATGGGCTTGAGTTGGCTTACCATCCCCGCCACCAGCGCGGTGGAGATCACAAGGAATTCCAGGGTCTGATCCATTAAATACGAGAAAAAATTGTAGGCTAGTAATGGCCAGGTGTTCCCCGAGCTAGCCCAAGGTATCATCATCTGATTTCCTAGGAAAACACCAATCCTGTCCTTTCGTACAAGTATGTGGTTGTAGGTGAAGAGATATCTAAATAAGGATTACTTCTATTGAGTACCTTCCCTTGCAGATGATGCAGATGATGCAGTTGGACAACTAGGCAAGGAGTTTTGTTCGGAGATGAGTTTAATAACCAACTGGTTTTGGTCTTGACACCATCTCGATGTTGGGGTTGAGTACAACACCCTTGTTTTTAACCCCTGTCCCTCATCACCAGTCGGCAGAGGCCTCGTGTGCACACGGCATATTGTTGAGGCAGCCAATGTAAGCACACGTTAGTCTTCGGTATTGTTTATAACGCTTACAAGGGACAGTTTCGCAGCATACAAGGAAATCAGGTGGCTAGAATAGGACTCTATAATCATATTTACCAATACTCGTGTTCGACACTAGCTTGGATCTACGCAGAAAGCATTTACAATATAATATCCAAGGAGAATCTAACCGAAACAAAACCCAGATGCGGTACGTAACGGCAGTGCGACACGGGCAATTGCAACATAACCCTTGACCGGGAACAACGCAGCATCGTGTAATAGATCTCTTCAGTTGGATATTATGTTGGTATCCGTTCAGTATCACAACTTTCACCAGAGAGAATACCTCAGCCCTATGCCAATGTTAGCTGCTAGCTCACTCCCAAGGTTATCTTGACTTGTCATGATCACTATGTGGCTAAGTGGCTATGTGGCTATTGAGACTGAATTCAGACTGAGGACTAAGGTAAGTCACTTCCTAAAACTTGAGAAACAAGAGGTTGGGCATGGGCGTGGGCTTCTGGAATCTGGACTGGGAGCGTGGCTTGCGTCTATCGTTAACAGCTCATTCGGAATGCAAAACATGTCTCTGCAATGCCCACAAGTGAAGCATAAATACATAGGCGATGATGTAAGTTAGCCCGGGTATGGTAGGAGTAAACTAACAAAATGAAATTATCATCATTTGCTGATAATTAGGATAACACACACCTGAACTGCTCTGAAACAAGACGAAGAGAATCATGGAGAAACCCGCCAACAAAAGGACATATTCCTTGCCTAATATGTGCATCTCAGAGTCCTGTGGCAGAGCGAAGGAACTGTAGGCGGAAGTATTAGAAAACCTCTTAAGGGATTTCTCGTCAACCCGATATATCGTCTTGTTACCTCTACCTAACTGGACCACTACCTATAGATATGTCTATTTCATGTACAGGTCGACCGCAAGGACATCGTGGACAGGCAGACCTATCAGTTGTTATACATCTCAGCTACAAGTATGGAAATACGGTAATCTGATTAATCCTGCTGTGTCTACAAGCACATGATCGTTATGAGACAACGACAGCGCAACTGCTAAGCGCAACTGCTAAGCGCGACCCATTGTCTATTACAACTGAAACTTTAAACAACAGACATATTAAAGATAAAAGAGAGAAATCAAAGGCTGATCCCGAGCCCAGGAGGGAAGACCATATCCCTTTCACTGCCAGTATATCCTTAGGTCAGCCCTGAGAGACCGGAGTGTACGGGGCTAAGGACATACATCAAGCCAAAGAAGAGAGCAAGCGCGGCTGTTATATCACACGGCTCAGGTCTACTTATCGACTTCTTGTGCATTGTCTTACCCAATACCGGTGTCTGTAGAAACATGCCTCCAAAGACGCTTATCGTGGTATTTAACAAACGAGCTTCTTTATATCTCCCCTCTGGGCGGGAAACTATCGACTTAACTGTGTGTCTACAGTCACTCCTACATGTGCCAGCAAAGTAAACAACAAGTTCCACCATCTTTTGCCTTTACCCATCTGCTCACGTCTTGTATCATTTTGTCAAAAGATACTCACTCATGTAAAGAGGATACCTAAACAACAGTGTCGCAACTGTCAGATGAAGTGATTTCAAATCCCTCAGTACGCAACCTCTGTCACGTCACTCTCATATTAGAAGTGAGGACATAATATCTACACCTATCACCAAATAGATATTGCATAAACAAGCACCTACCCCGTCCATCACTACTACTTAACCCATCCGTACAAGATCTACAGCCTCAGCAGCAGCTTAAAAACGTTCTCTCTAGGAAAGTAGATAGTCAGACTTAGGCGTCGTTTTTTACTCTAAACCTAAAGTAGGTAATAAAAGGTCAACGGCCTCCCCCCCCCCCCCCCTTATCCAAAATTTAGAGCCAAGACCACTTGCTTATAGCAAATGTTAAAATACCGTACTCTTGTATAAGAAATCATCAAAACACATATTCAGTTACGGTACCAATAAACTTCAAAGTGTTAAAAGTCCAATTAACTACCTTTACATTAACCCAGTCCCTTATTTCGTAGGACCAGACAAGGCCAGACAGGACAAGACAAGACAAGACAAGACAGAGACACCTTGAAAAAAACATACATACGTACATTACCTAGGTATATACCCACGTTCTACCCTTTCTTCCAAGGTAAACTATCTATTTATCTATCTACCTACCTTTAACCCGCCCCTAAAAAGAAGACAGAAGAATATTAACTCGATTACTTATTTTTTTTTGGTCCAGAATACCATAACTCTCCTAATTCATTCTTCCATCATCCAAGCTATCTACATCTAAACAGCCCAACACATATACACGTACACGTACACGTACACGTACACGTACACGTACACGTACACGTACATCAAGGGGATGAAAACAACAGATCTTTCACCCTTGTCATGGGTGCATATTGGGAAAGATCAGGTATATCCAAACAATCAAGAGTTTTTAAAAGTGTTTTGTTAGAGCTACGAGTATGTGCACAGGTCACGGTTCTCACTGCCATGAGGTCCGTATCGACTTATTGTTATTGCACGCAAGGAGAGAAAAGGTTTCTCTGAGAAGCAGAGGACTCCTGTATCTACCTACGTACTTATAGAAGCGTGGCCTTGGTATGTACACGTATAAGGGCAGGGCCAGTCGGGATCGGAACCGTGACAACATAGAAGACACAACCAATGACATGCAACATTCAAGTCCAGGTCCAATCACAAGCTCCTAACCGCGAGAAAAAGAAAGGATGGATTCATCTTTTCGTGTCCAATGCGCTACTATAAGTAGGTATGTAGTATCATTACCCTGAATAATCATTTTTATACACATAAGCGTATTGTCCTTAATCCACCTTTTCTCTCCTATTCGTTTCCCAGTCATAAACGTATTGTGCACACCTACTCGACCTGTGCGTGCGCTCCATACCCATCAGCGCAACCAACCCCTGCACAACCAACCATAAAAACTCCAATACCATGAACAAAAAAAAAAAACAGACGGGGCGTCGTCGCTGGGGCAGGGGCCCTCCATCCAACTATAATAAAAATTGGACGTACGTCTGGCCACACTTTTGCGTCCAATTATATAAAAGAGAAGCAGAAGGCTACTACAAATCCGCAGCACCTTGGCTGCGAGTCTTCCTAAGGGTCTTACCCACTGGTGCAGGAGCCTTCTTATTCTCCTTTTTGGGTCGGCCCGGCTTACGACCCGTCCCGCTCGTAGAAGTGCCGTTAGTCTTCTGCTTTTTCTCAGCGGGTTCTTCATTTTCCTTCGTCTCTTCCTTGTCATCTTCGGCCTTGCGCTTGTCGCCTGCGGTGGCATCACCGCCCTTGGCTGGGGCCGACTCGTCGGCGGCGGGTGCTTTTACGCCTGTAGTATCAGCAGGGTCCGGCGTCTTATTCGTACTTTCTGCCGGCTTCTCCGTTTCCAAAGGTTTAGCGCCAGCGAGACCTTCATCACCTATCTCCTCGACCGATACCGGTTTGGGTTGCTCAGCAGCTGCGCCATTAGAGAGTGCTGGCGCATCGGATGCGGCGGCCTCCGTGGTTGTAGGCTGCCCCACTGGAGTAGGAGTAGGTTCGGCCGGCTTCTCCGGCTCTAGGGCCGAGGCACTGGACCCTTCCGCGCCCTCAGCGGGTTTCTCCGTCGCATCCGTTCCGGCCGCCTCTGGTTTGATGGATGTATCATCTAGCTTAGATGGGGCCTGCGTGTCTGCAGTCTTGGAATCGTCAATGGCCGAGGGCATCAATGAAGCATCGGCTGTAGTTGCGGGCTCCTTCGTGATGGGCGGAAGGTTCTCGGCTGTCGCAGGGGCCTTGTCGTCCTCCTTGGGAGCGACTGGCGCTGAATTTTGCTACGTGTTAGTAAACTGTATTACACACTGTGTTGTGCGATGCTCTCGGGAGGCGGACATGATGCGCAAGCCACAATTGCACCAGGACTCGTCAATGCACCATGCGCAAAGTTGCGCAATGCGTTGGCGACACTAACTAAGCAGAAATTGGGAGATAAAATACCTTTGGTGACGCTGTCGGCGATGGTGTCTGTCATTTCGATGACGTAAGGACGTTGTCTTTAAGCTCGAATACAGTGCGACGAGAAGCGAGGTACTATGGTATTGAACGAACAGGAAAACAGTAAATGGGAATACGGATGTAAGTAGTATAAAAAGATCTGGTGGTGATGGAGTGTCAAGAATGTAGTATGTTGAAAGTGAGAGAGCGGAAATGATGGATAACAGATAGATGGGAGAGAGAAAAGAGGGTGAGGTGAGGTCGGGAAAAGGTAAGGGGAAAAGCAAGCTTAGCAAGCTCTAGAGTAGGTATGACCACGATAGCGAATCAGAAGCAACGACGCGACGGGAAAACGACAGGAAGAAGGTTTACCATGATCGGCGAGGAAGCGCCTACTACGAGATGGTACATACAGATCAGGTATGATGACCTTCCCGAGGGTTCTGCTGGGGTGTCACCTACCCGAAGGCCCCGACGCCATCGAGGTATATACTAGATCTCCATATGTACTCGTACACAAAAGGTAGGAACGTTTGGCGTGTACAGAATAGGCAACGTGGGTGATACAGTACATATCAGTGGCTTGAGTGATTTACGTACTGTAGTAGCACGTCTCAGGCCACACCACGAAGTGCCCGTCAAAGACAGTGATACAGATGTATAGGAAATGCCATCATAGGGACATACTTACTTTACTCGGTAAAAGTATTATCGTCCCGTGTGGCGTGTATTTACGTATCGTATCTATGTCCTACACGTGTTACCAAACCTATGCCCTAACCGCTCCACGGTACGGGACATAAAAACGAGGTAAATTCCCACACCCGCGCCGACTCCAATAAAGCATGGTCGATCACGTTACATTTACAAATAACGTGCATGATTCTAAATCACTCCTGCACGCATAAATTGTTGCCAGATTCGCCTGTGTTTGCAGCAAAAATACCCATATGTACCTACCTAATCTTTCTGCCTCGAGAAACCCGTGTTGACCGTACTGTACAGTGTATCTCGGTAAATGTTATTGCGCGATCACTGATCAGCTTACATCTGGGTGACGTTGGCCCCGCCTGCTGTCATTGGACAATTGCTTGCATGCAGTAGTCTAGTGGCTGGGGTAAAATGACGGGCAACCATCACCGTGTTAATAAGCGGCTCTTAACTGTGCCAGGTGGGGGAACGGTTATAGACTATAGTCACCAAAGGTTCACCGTTCACTTGATGTCTGGTCAATACCTCTGATGCGCAGGCATTCCAGTTTACATGTATATGTATAGCGCGTAAACTATAGGGCTATGAAATTAGAGCCGTGGCTACTTTCCCCATCATTTCTCACTGTTAATAGACATATGTGCTGCAGTGTCCCGTTGATACGGAGGAAAGAGCTCAGTCTTCCCTGGTATTCCAGAGGCATGTACAGCTGCTGCGATATCCTCGAGGCGCCTTGAATTAGATAGACAATGCAGTAGAAGGGGGGGAAGAAAAATAAGCTTTTGCGGCATCCGGGGCGCAAGAAATTGAAAAGGAACCGTCGACCCGCAACGGCCATTGCCGTATGCCACGCTACAGTACATGGCAGGCCAAAGACACTTAGGTACCTTGATAGGAGTGTACCTATCGTTTGTGTCAGCTTCCCTATGTTCAGATGGGGGAGAATGGCCTGCCCAACCAAAAGAAGGGGCAAGAAGTATGGACGCATAGGCCCGTTGGTCAAGATTTGAACACCACCTGCAGCTACGGCTCCATAAGCAGATTCGGCTGGGAAGTCAAGACATCGCAAGACAGGCAGTAGGTATCAACCTAGTGAATGTTGTCCCCTTTAGCTTAGATCTCTTATAGTACGCGCCAACCACGTCTGCCTTCTAGTTGAGTTCAAAATCGGGATTTATCTCCGCTGTTTAGAGTATATACCAAGTCTTTCGTTGTAAAGTATATAAAGGGCTGTTCGCCAAAAGTATATAATCATCACATCCCTCTCGAAGCGGTAGACTCATATGCTATATTCACCTATCTCTCCCTAGTCGCTCCTCGCTGTCACCTACCAGTTCGTAAGCTGGCAAAAACTGAACTCCATTCTCGCCTTGTTTCTTCAAATTTGGGTTCGGGTGGGTATCTTTCGTGCCACCTAGGCTTGTATAACCCTTTTCGTCCCGTTAGCAAGGACCATGTGCGATTTCTGGTATGTGGCCTCGACTTACTTGGTCGTATAATGAACAATAGGGAATTTGCAAATGTCGAATGAACTGTTGTTCCATCAGTCACGCGTACTTAACCTGAAAAGGGGGTAAACTAACCGCCCAAATTTCAACTATTCATGCCAAGTCAGCTGTTGTCGCAAAAACAAGTTCGGGGCCTTGGGGCGCCACGACCGAGTAGAGAACAACACGGGGGGGTCGGGCTACGTACCATAATGCCAATCTATCACGGGGTGCACCCGCATGAAGTCCGGCCATCCGGAGTCCGTACGGTCAAAATGTGTCAACTTCTCTCCATGAGGGTCTGTCCTCCGCGTTCCTACGAAAATGGCTTTGACGTTCGGTCGGTCTCCCAGGTATGTTTCCAAGCCTTCTTTCATTCCCAACTCGTAACGCGTAACGTCTAATTGATACTCGGCCGAAGATGAGATAACAAAGTCGTCAATCTCGGTAAAGGGATGTGGTGATACGATATATACGGCCTGAAACGTGTCGGGAAAGCTGGTGGTATCGGCGGAACTGTTCGGCGTTATGGATGAGCTTTTCTGGGACGTCGGAGGTTTCCGGCGCGCAAGACCGGCAAGAATTAAGATGAGCATCACGAGGCCTTTTGAGGTACCCGGGGCATTAGCAGTTGTATTCTCGGGGTCCTAAGGATCGGAGGTAGGCTGCTGTGCGAGCGTGGAACTGCACGAGCTGGCTTCCAGCAGGGGAGGGGGCGGTGGATTCGTTCACATACAGTCCTTTCCTCCATTATAAGATATAGATATTTCTTGCGGACTTAGGAAGCCGGCGTCAGCAAGCGATCAAGACATGGGAAACGAGATGTTGTCGCAGAAGGCCGTAGACGTACTCGTAGCGCTGGAACGCTTCGTCTATCACCTCCATAGCCTCGCGCACTCGCGCTTGTACATTTCGAAGTAGTGAAGTCTCGGAATCCTCGGCCAAGAAGCCGTCGACCTTATTTCTAAGTTCAAGACATACATCCCATAAGGTGTGGGAAGAAGACGGGTCCGAGTCCGACTTAGTAGTGTAGCCGTTGAGAGCCGAGTTCGCCTGTCGCGTGGGAGGAGCAAATGCAGAGCGGTCGCCGTTATTTTGCGCCATGATGTAATGAATACAGGGCACTGTTCAAGCTGACGGGTGCTAGCTCTTATAACGCTTGGTTCGGCTGTCTGGTAGCCGCCGCGTTTTATAAAGTATCGGACACCAAAGCTTGTCTGAATTTCTGGATTTCTTGTAGTAAGAGTAACCCCTAGATGGGCAGACTAAATGGCGGGGTATCCCGGAATATACAGCTTTAGCAATTCAAATTCCATGCGGGACAGCTGGCTTTCTAGCTCTAAATACCATTTAATAAACAGCCGTCATCAATGAAGAGAAAGGGAGAAAGATAATGGTGAATGAAAATCTGTTACCAGTAATCCAGCCGCAGCTAAAGCGTTCTTACATATCTAAGTTTTGGGGTGTGACAGGAACATGCGCCGTTGTCGTTCCGTGCCTATGCCTCGGGTCATCCATCAGCAGCCAGCCATCGAACACAGTCGAAATGTCGGGGTCTATCTAGTGCGGATAACGTGAATAGGTACCTAGGTACCTACGCTGAGGAGCTGCCTGGCAGCTGATGGAAGAGCGGCATTTCTTGTCAGCTGTCACCAACCGGTAAAAGCAAAGGTCTTTGGTCTTGTGCCGGGCTTCCGAAGAGGCATAGCGCCAAGGAGGAGGTAGAACCGCCAAGGGACAGGCGGAGCGGACAGTGGGGTAGTGATTGGGATGAGCCCAGCGCCAAGAAACGTGTCTACCGCGCCACATGATGCACGTGTTAGCAACGAACGGTTCTTCACTCCCGATCAGTCTCTATCAACCGCGATACTTGACGTCGCGAGGGTCGATAAGAGTGACGATTTTTCATGACTTAAGAATCTTGGTATTTGCTAGCCAAGGCTTGGGAGTTGTAAATCTTCGGGCTATGTTGCTTAGGTAACGACCCCTGCGAGGGCGAAAGCGTATGAAAATGTTTGATTCCCCGGCAACTCGGAACCGGCAGACAAAGGTGAGCAAAGAACGGGCGAGGCCGAAATCCTGATAGAATCATAGACGCTTCCATCAAGTAATGGGTGGTACGAGATCTTGCTCACCGAAATCTTTCCATGCTGGCAAGTGTGCGATTGTTATGACGCATTTGGGGTTTCCCGGCGATATACTAGTAGGAAACTGTGGGTTGATTAAGGAACGAAGCCGGACGGTCGAACCTTTAAGCGGCCTGGTTTCGAGCCCAAGGCTCTCGGTATGGGCACCAACTCATACCACAAGACTTTCACCAGCTTACCCAATGACGATAACTATGCTTTAGTTCTCTTGGCGATGGCAATGGCACTCCGCAGACCAGAAGTCCGCGTCGATGTACATCTTGGGTAGTGATGTGATCACCCGAGTACTTATATCACCTGCTTCCTCCTCACTTCTAGTTTAGAGCCAAAATATAAAGTTAATACCAAAATTATTCCTCTTATAGCATTCAAGTTGTGCTTGGTATATGCTACAGTTTGTCCACAATAACTCTGACTGGGCCACTGACAGCTCAATTATAGTCGACACTGCCGATTTCGTCATTCTACATCTATGAAGCCGCATAGGTCACCATTCTCTGAGCACGTCGTAGTAGACTTCCCTCGGCCGTAATGGCTGCCCAGTTTGAAAAGCATCCGTATCTTCTATCAGTTGATGATGTTGCAAAGACACTCGGCACGGACCTGGACAGAGGTCTATCCTCTTCCCGGGTCACGGAGCTGCAGGGGACGTATCCGCCAAACGTGCTGGACGTAGGCGGCGCCATTCCTTGGTACAAGATATTCATCAAGCAGCTGCTTAACGCTATGATCTTAGTTAGTACTTCCACTGATAGAAGAGATGTGGCGTAAAGCACGTGATTGACATTTTATAGGTCTTGTTCTTCGCCATGGCGCTCAGTTTCGCCGTCGGCGATTACGTCGAAGGAGGTGTTCTTGTAGCAGTCATTGTTTTGAACGTGTCCATCGGCTTCTTCCAAGAATACGGTGCCGAGAAGAAAATGGATGCTCTCCGGGCTTTATCCTCCCCTTCAGCAATGGTTCTACGTGGTGGTAGGACTGAGGTCATTGCCAAGTAAGTTGTTACGTTGGCTTTTACCTGTACATCCCAACACTAACATGAAAAATAGTGCCGAAGTCGTGCCCGGTGATATCGTTATCCTGAAAATGGGCGATACTATCCCTGCCGACGTTCGCCTCTTCGAAACGATGAACTTGTCAGCAGACGAACAATCTCTCACGGGTGAATCGATCCCGGTAGAAAAGACTGTGGACGCATTCGAGGATCCAGAACTAGGCATAGGAGATAGGACCAACATTGCGTATGGTACAACGACTGTCCAGAAGGGACGTGGTCGGGGCATCGTCATTTCCACTGGTATGAAGACTGAAGTGGGAAAGATTGCTGCCGTAAGTATTCTAACAGGGCATCCTAACACACTTTCTTTCCGAACCCTAAAACTGACGACGCGGTTGTAGTCTACTTCGAAAAAGAACCGCAAGGCCGGTCGCTCGTTGAATTATAAGAAATATGGAAAACGTCAGCCTGTTATCGGCCTCACCAAGCGCATATACGATTTCGTAGGCGCCTTCCTTGGCTTAACAGAGGGAACACCTCTGCAGATTAAGCTGGCAAAGCTGGCCTATATTCTTTTCGGTTGCGCCCTTCTTTTGGCGTTGATTGTGTTCGCTGTTAACAAGTTCAGCGGCTCTCAAGAAGTCATCATATATGCGATTAGTACCGGTATCGCCATCATTCCCGAGTCTCTCGTCGCGTAAGTTATAGTCGTCCATACTATCCCATGATCTGCCGGCCAGAGGAAGCTAACATTCCTCCTTAGTGTGTTGACTATCACTATGGTCGTTGCCACAACTGTTATGAGGAAGGCCAATGTGGTCGTTCGTGATCTCTCCGCGCTCGAAGCCCTTGGAGGCGTTACCAACATCTGTTCTGACAAGACTGGGACGCTTACACAAGGAGCCATGATTGTTCGAAAAGTCTGGTTGCCCGCGAAGTCCATTTATACGGTCCGCGACTCGAAACACCCCAGCAACCCTACCGAAGGTCGTGTGACAGTGGCCGAACAGAAGGATGACAAAGCCGACACCCCGCAGGAAGAGAAGCGAGACTTTGATCAAGAGCGAAGCGCTGCCACGCTGACATTTGATGTTCCCGAGGAGAAGCTTAACCCGCCCAAGAAGGATGACGAAAGCGACGAAGCGGCATCGATGACCCCAGACTTGGAGGCGTTCTTGTTATCGGCAGCCCTTTGCAATCTTGCGACTGTCAGACACGAGCCTGAACCTGATGAGGATAAGCCTGAGTGGGAGGTCACGGGCGAGCCAACCGAGATTGCTTTGCAAGTGTTTGCGCATAGGTTCGAACGTGGCAAGAAAGTTGTCGAAGCTAAAGGCTGGAAACAAGTTGCCGAGTTCCCCTTCGACAGCAGTATCAAGCGCATGTCGGTTATCTACAATGGGCCGGATATGGACCACAGCATGGTATTTACCAAGGGTGCTGTGGAACGTGTGATCGATCTCTGTACCACAGCCGGCATCGGGGATGATCAGGAACCCCTAACCGACGAGTACAAAGAGCGAGTTCTCAAGCAGATGGATGCCTTTGCTAGCCAAGGCCAAAGAGTTCTCGCCATCGCGTCTCGGCCGTGGGATGGCATGTACGATGAGAAGCCGGCCGTTGAAGACGGCGAGGTCAACGATGGCTTGCGTCAAAGCGTCGAGAAGGGGTTGACGCTCCTCGGCCTCGCAGGTATCTACGATCCCCCACGTAGGGAAACGACACCTGCTATTGCCGAATGTAGCACTGCAGGCATTAGGGTGCACATGTTGACTGGTGATCATCCGGCCACGGCCGAGGCAATCGCCAAGGAGGTTGGCATCATCCCACGCAACTTGACGACGCTGCGAGCGGACATTGCGCAATCAATCGTCCTGAAGGCGAGCGATTTCGACAAGCTGAGTGACCAGGAGATCGACGAGCTACCTGAGCTCCCCCTCGTTCTCGCTCGATGCGCACCCGACACGAAAACACGCATGATCGAAGCTTTGCGGCGCCGTGGCGCCTTCATGGCTATGACAGGCGATGGAGTAAACGATGCACCGTCCCTCTCGCGCGCCGACGTGGGTATCGCCATGGGATCGGGGTCCGACGTGGCCAAGTCAGCCTCCAAGATTGTCTTGACTGACGACAAGTTCAACTCCATCGTCGCAGCCATCCGAGAGGGTCGTCGCATGTTTGACAACATTCAGAAATTCATCTTGCACCTGTTAACTTCTAACGTGGGCGAAGTCATCCTCTTGATCGCCGGCTTGGCCTTCCAGGACCAGCATGACCTGTCTGTTTTCCCCGTCTCGCCTCTTGAGATTCTGTGGATCAACTTGCTCACGTCTAGTTTCCCGGCCTTCGGTCTCGGTCGGGAGCGTGCTTCACGCGAAGTCATGCGCAAGCCACCACATGACAAGTCGAGCGGAGTCTTTACAAAGCAGGTCCTCGTTGACATGTTGGTGTACGGTTTTTTGATGGGTGTCCTGACACTCATGTCATTCGTCATTATCATTTATGGGGTCAATGATGGCAACCTGGGAACGGACTGCAACAAGACGTTCTCTGACGCTTGCGTGCCAGTATTCCGCGCTCGGGCAACTGTTTTCGTGGAGCTTACATGGCTCATTCTCATCAGTGCCTGGGAATTTAAAGACATTCGACGCTCCATGTTCCGACTCAACCCCGATAGTGACAGCAAGTTCCCCTTCTTCAAGGATGTCTACGAGAACAGGTTTTTGTTCTGGGCTGTTGTGATCGGTGCACTGAGCGTCTTCCCTGTTGTATACATCCCAGTCGTGAACACGGTCGTCTTCAAACACACGGGGATTGGCTGGGAATGGGGTTTGGCCTTTGGTGCTCTCATCATCTTCGTTGCTGGTATGGAGCTCTGGAAGTTTATCAAGCGCGAGTTCAAACTTCTCGAGGATCGCGCAGTCGTCCGCGGTGCCTTCTCCCAGGGAAGTGAGGAGAATGGGCGCAAATTCCACCGTACCTTTAGCATGGGTAGCCTTAAGAGTTGGAGGAGCATTGGCAGAAAAGATACGACGGAGACTCGAGAATCACACGAGGCAAAAATCGAACGGGCTGTTTGATTGGGGTTTAACTGAGGAGGACGGTGGCGCTTGCTACCTTGGAGGTTGACCATCTGGAAAACCGGGTGACTTGACCTGTTGGAAAGGACATACCCGGGATTGTCATTTTTGCTGCGTTTTCGATTGCCATGATTGATGCATACATGTACATATACATACCTACCTACCTTACCTATCATGTACCCAACTAGTCACAACCTAATGATTGATTACAAACCTACTAGATCTCTTGCATCCAGTCGGCCTTGATTTGGTGGCCGGACATAGTATGAAATTGGTATCATTGGATGCCTCTTGTACGAGTAAAGAAGTAGCACAAAAAGGTGACTGCAGGGTGGCACATCTAGAAGTCGTCTACGAGTACGCGTACGTGTACATGTACAATACATACCTACTTTAAACATCAGCCACAGTCCTAGCCACATCTCAATTCATTACGTAAGCTGTGGTGAAGATAGGGAGCTGCTGGCCGGCTTGGCAAGTACCACGTCGAGACGTGCCCAAATCTATGGTTTAGGACAACGCGACAAGCCTCCTTTCTGTCATCCAATTCCCTTCAATCCGCTCCTTTAAACAACAGCACCGTTTCTCGAACTGCTTTTGCTATTTAATTCCGACCTTCCCTTTATCCAAATTAAACTAATAATCCAAAACAATGGCTCCGAAGAAGGCTGCCAGCAATGGCGACAAGTATTCGGTCATTCTGCCAACATACAATGAGCGCCGCAATCTGCCTATAATTACCTGGTTGCTTAACCGGACCTTTTCAGAGAAGTACGACTTTCTTTTATATACCACGCGACCTTTTCTGAATTGCGAAAGCTAATGTATTTCCTAACTTCTGCAGCAATCTCGAATGGGAACTCATAATCGTCGACGACGGCTCGCCCGACGGAACACAAGTGGTAGCGCAACAACTAGTCAAAGCCTACGCTCCGCACGTGGTGCTGAAGCCGCGGGCAGGGAAGCTGGGCCTGGGCACGGCGTACGTGCACGGGCTGCAGTTCGCGACGGGCAACTATGTCATCATCATGGACGCCGACTTCAGCCACCATCCCAAGTTCATACCGCAGATGATTGCGCGACAGAAGGAAGGGAACTACGACATCGTCACGGGCACGCGGTATGCCGGCGACGGCGGCGTCTACGGCTGGGACCTCAAGCGCAAGTTCGTCAGCCGCGGCGCCAACCTCTTCGCCGACACGGTCCTCCGCCCCGGCGTCAGCGACCTCACGGGAAGTTTCCGCCTCTACAAGAAGCCCGTCCTGCAAAAGGTCATCGAGAGCACCGAGAGCAAGGGGTATACCTTCCAGATGGAGATGATGGTCCGGGCCAAGGCCATGGGCTGCACCGTTGCCGAGGTGCCCATCAGCTTCGTCGATCGTCTTTACGGCGAATCCAAGTTGGGCGGTGACGAGATTGTCGAATATGCCAAGGGGGTATTGAGCCTTTGGTTGAAGGTATAGGGTGTCACGAACGACGAGAAAGAATGATGGACAAAAAAAAAGGAAAAGGGATGATAATAGTCATGAATTACTACTTGATGTGGGGTTCGCATCTAAATGGGGGGGGGGAAGAGAAAAAAACCAGAACCATGGTTTTTTATATCAGCTCGGTCTGGCGTTGGCATGATTTCGGCATATGCATTTATAGCTCTATGAATTCGTAATACAAGGCCTCCGGCGCCCGTTCTGCTTTGTAACATGTTGAAACAGCTCTTTTTTACTCTGTCCTTGCCTCGCTAAATCATTATTACAGAGAAACTAGTTTTTCTTTCGAGACAACGGTTCCCATCACAATTTAGATATAGACCACACTTTTATTAACATTATTATAACAACCCAGCCTCAGTTTTACATGTTGCGTCCGCCAGTGACCATGATAGTCTGGCCAGTGACGTATGAGAAAAGCGGGCTGACGACAGCAAGGATGGAAGAGGCAGCCTCGGAAGGCTGACCGGGTCTCCGCAGGGGAATATCGGCATGCAGCTGCTCGGGAGGGATCTGAGCAGTAGCGGCCTGAGGAATGCCGATATCGATGCGCTCGCCGTTGGGGCCGGTGACGAAGGCGCCCTTCTCCTTGGCCTGGGTGAGGCGTGTCTGGATGTGGCCAAAGGCGATGGTGTTGGCGCGGACGCCGAAGGCGGGACCCCACTCTTTGGCGATGGCCTTGGTCATGCCGGCGACGCCGGCCTTGGCCATGGCGTAGTTGATCTGGCCGGCGTTGCCGTGGATGCCGCTGGTGGAGCTGATGTTGACGATGTTGCGGGGCTCGCCGTCACGGACGCGGAAGTAAGGGGCGGCGGCGCGGATCAGCTTGAAGGGGGCGGTGCCGTGCAGCGCCACGATGGTGTCCCACTGCTCGTCCTTCATCTTGTGGATCACGCCGTCCCACGTGTACCCGGCGTTGTTGACCAGGATGTGGATCTTGCCGCCGCCGAACTCGGCCGCCTTCTTGATCAGCTCCGTGTGGTACTTGTTGTCTAGCACGTCACCGGGCACGGCGATGGCGCGGCCTGGAGAAGCCTTGTTGATGCTGTCTGCGACGGCCTGGGCCTTGGCTATAGTGGATTGTTATTCAAAACTGGTCTTTTCGGTAAACACGAGCGAGAGGGTAAGGTGTTTGTGAGATTTCCCCTTGTCTAGTGTGTGTATGGGGAGATGACCCAATTATAGAGCCTTACTTGGCCATGCCGAGTTGAAAAGAGAAAACACAAGAGCTACTTACCTGCGTCGATATCGGAAATAACAACTTTAGCACCCTCGTTCGCAAAGAGCCTGGCAGCCTCTGCGCCGATACCCTGACCACTACCGGTGATGATGGCAGTCTGCCCAGCGAGCATACCCTTAGGGTAGTTCAGCTGGGAAGCTATTTGTGATACGCGGTCCGACATCTTGAACTGACTCGGGTGTAAGTAGATGAGGTAGGTACTGGAGGTCTTAGAAAACTTGTCTTACTCTTGATCTTTTTGATAAAAGCAGTGATTTATTATAGACGACTTACTTTTTAATACCTACAAAGTCGTTTGACGCGTTTATGAGTATCAGCTTCGGCTGGCATTGGAATCCGCCGAGGACCCCGGAGCTTTACCCCCAGATTGCTCTTAGACCGTTTCTTGCCGAGGTTCCCCGCCAGTGTGGTTAGACTGGGGAAAGGGTTGGGGTACATAGGTAGTTTAAAACTGCCCGATACATTTTAATTAACCCCGGTCAATTACTTGACTCTATATACGTGTAGAAGATGTATATTATTATCTATTAAAGACCTGACGTTGTGATTTGAGTATAACATGTTTTTGATTATCCAATTAAGGTCCCCTTTTTGATTATCATATTAAATCACAAATATTCCGAAATTTGACACTGCAAAGTCCTGGGCAAATATGGATTTGCAAACACACAAATTAACGGTCATCACCAGAGATCCGCATCGCGACAGCTTAACACGAGACATCCGCGTTGCGTATCTGAGAGAAGCAAAACAGGGATCCAATAATCATCCTTCACCCCGTGATACTCCCCACCATTTCCTCCACCGTCTCGACAAGCTTCCTAGGCTGCTGTAAATGCGGACAATGCGTGGCATCTCCCAACAAAGCCGTGCGCCCAATCCTTGCCGTCGCAACAAACCTCTTTTGCAGATCTAGCGGAACCACTCTATCTTGTCCGGTATGTATATAACCCAATAGTTCCTTGTATCTATTATCGTCATCGTCATACGGGACCCAGACAACCGGACATTTGAACACCCGGAGCGGCTGCTTCCTCAGCGTCAGGTCGTGGTGGTGGAAGAGCACATCTCTTGCAGCTTCTTTCCTGATCACTACGAGGTCCGTGGCTTCCTATTTTATTCTTAGCTTTACCTAAGCCCTCTCAGTTTCATTCTATAAAGATAGGTAGGTACGGTTTCACCTACTTCGTAATCTACCCAATCTGGAAGATTGTCGGGGTCGATTCCTAGGGCATCTAGTAAACTGGTTCCTTTGGGAGCTAAAACGCCAGCACAAAATATCGCAGCAATGATACCTCCTCGCAAGCCCTTTGCCTCTCTATCCTTTTTGCTAGCGCCCCTGATTACCTACCTCAGGTCCGTATACGCCGCCATAAGAATGCATGAAGAGGATGATGTCCTTCCCTTCCTCGTGAAGGGGGTTGAGCACCTCGGAGCCAAGATGGACGGTGTCTGGATTGATGTCCGGTGGGTTCCAGTTGGTCGGGTAGGTCTCTATAACTTTGCAAATGACAGGATAATCTCTGGCTTCGAATGCCTCGATCAAGGGTTGAAATGAGAAAACCGTGCCCCATGAACCGGGGCAGATGACTATGGTTGGTTTCATTGTGCCTCGGGCTGCGAGTCTTCGTATACGGTCTGGAAATGTCGAAAGGGTTATGCTAGGGCAACTAGAATAACTTGCCGCCGGTGTCTATTATATTGGGATATCCCAAGTCACGAAATGGTGGAAAATCTGTCCATCTAGGCTACATGGCAAGAAGTCTAACCTAGTATTTATTGATTACTCATCAAATAAGGGGGATCGTCTAGGCCATTCCCACCGCCAAAGTCAAAGTTGCCTCAACAGCCGGTCTCCAACGCTCTACTTTCATAAACCAATTACTATATGTGCCTTGTTATGTACTGTGGAAATGCAAGCTCTAAGAAGCCTTGGTAGCTGATACACATCCAAGCTCATCGCCTTTCAATCTGCTCATAGCTTATAAGACCCATCCCAGACTCGCCAGCTTCACTCGGGTAGGTTGTCGTCGGATATCCCATGGGTGTCGCCGTCTCCGGGAACCATGAATGCCCGGCTCCAATCTACCCGGTTTCGGTCAGGATATTCAAAGTAACCATCATGAGCCTGTCGACTTGTAAACCAACGCATGTCATCGGGGTCCAATCCCAGCGCATCGAGTTTATCGCCGCTCATCAGATCCTGAAGCGCCTTACGAAAGGCGGCGGCGGATGAGTCCCTTGCAAAACGCACCAGACGCTCACATATGGACGCCCATCTCCAGATATGTTCGGCATCCAAAGTCCCTTGCAACATTCTAAACTCCAAGGTTTCGATACTGGACATGTTCGGTCTCGGACTAAGCCTCCTTCCGCTGATTCGCCAGCGGACGGAACCATGTCCCACGGGCGATTGCATGGCCTTGTTCAATTCGCTTAACAAGGAGAACTGCCATATGTTGTGGATGAACTCATGCTGGTCCCGGTCCCTGATTAGTGGTACGTGTTGCGCCATCTGAGCGGCATAGATCGATCTCGTCGGCTCTGGGGTTGTGGCACGAACACTAGACTTCAGTTGGTACTTCTTCATGACCTCGTAGGCTAGTAAAGATGAGGAGGCGAGTGGAGAGACCCATTGGGAGTCTCGGCGCCATCTCGAATGCAGGTAGTACAATGAGTCTTCTACGTAATGCCAGAGGGTGGCAAACCTTTTCATCTGCACGAGTGTCCATCCGTTCTCTTGCCCGAGGTGGATATGGACACCGCATTCAACCTGCGCCATCGGTTTATGTATCCTAAAGGCATCCCGAAGGGTTGAACAAACTGTGCGCAGGGACTCGTATGTTTGCGGGTTGTCATAGTCCAGGACAGGAGAGATGACCTCGGGACTCCACCACTTGTACAATTCTGGCCCGGGCTGGCGTGTACCGGGTGATGCGCATGGGTGATAGTAATCTCGTCCCCGTGGCATACCAAACGTAGTGATAGTAAAGTCGTCCCGAACCGACCAAGCCCTGTACTGGTCCGAAGCCCCGGAGCCGGCGACACAATTGGCATCTCTCTCATACCGACTTATAGAGTAGTGTCGTTTCTTGCGCTCATATACGTACGACCACATTCGCTCATACCACAGGGTCGCAACTCTCTCTCGTTGCCGCGGAGGAACAACACCAAGAACGCAGTATTTTATGACGTTGTCCCGAATGTTTTGAATGGCGGCATATCTTGTCAAATGAACTTGAAGCTTGTGCTTGGCGTGATACTGTATGAACTGTTTAAACAAAGTAACCACTGCTCGTTGGGTATTGTCATCATTCGTTCGCGATTCACTAGATATCTTGTACTTAGAATTTTCATGCTTCAAGTTTCCCCTTTCACCCCAAATATTTACTCTGTAATGTAAATGGGCACTGAACACAGGTTTTATAGTATATGCTCATATCCGCCATCGCAACGCAAGGACGGAGATAATGAGATTGTACTTACTCCCAGGTATATTCTCCAGTCCAGCTGTTGATTAGATGGTCATTTCCATTCGGTAACTCGTATTCTAAGCTGTTCCACCACTCGAAACTAGATTTCTCGTCCGGCCCAGTAACTAATAAGGAGGTTAATATCCCCCGATTCAACGTGCTTGGGTGTAAGGTGTAAAACATAAATAAGGCGAAAGGCAAAGAACGGGAGACGCCAACCCACGCACAACCGTTATCACTCTTGCGAGTAGCTACACCTCTACGCCGGAGCTCGTCAACGATGCGGTTACAGACTGTATATTGGAAATCAGTGCTTTCTTTTTTCACGTCGACGAGGTGGTGACATAACCACCTTGCCTCTCCTGGATGAGGATCCGGGCCGGAAGTCTGGCGGCATACAGCCAGGAGCAACTCTAACTCGAATCCGATTGTTGTTCGGCCAAGGCCACTCCTCCGGGGCGGGTTATCGAGGGCACGATTGCCCTGTTCATCCCCGTTTTCATCCTCTTCTGCTTCGTCATCGCTCGGATTCATCGATATCCTCACAACATGTACTGACTGTTGAGTCAACCGGGCTCTGATGGCGCGCTGTGATATCTGCCGATGCCTTCGATGGTGTATTATAGGATTTGTAGACAAATCCAACGCATCTTCTTCGAGCTCCCGGGCTTCCCTTGTCTCTCTACTGCGCACGTTGCGGCGTGACACCTTTCGTGGCATATCCCCGACCTAGTAAGGTTTATGGATCCGGAAACTTCCATATGTTCCCCCGATATAATTAGTATCACAAATCTGAGGTCGGACCCTAGGCCGATAAATGTCACGACTCGGACAGCATAAGCGCTTATTTATTTTCGATTTTCGATATCCCGACCTCAGTAGGACTTGGTAATCCATTGTTCGGTCTTTGATATAGCTATGCTTACCGCTTCCGGAGGAGCAACTGTTATAGTATGTCTTGTACTATTTACTGCCTTTGTTACAAGGGCCATGTTTGCGCACCTTGGTAAAGCTTGGGGCTGTCATTCATATCACAGTTATACTGATAGTGGTCGCGAGTAGAGAATCCATATATATAAGACTTTCGGCGTGTGAGTGTGCCTCGAAGAATAGCAACAATAGAAGCTGATCGGTGGACATTACCTGCCAGCAGCGCTAGTTCCAGATGATCGAACTACAAGACTTGGGAGCGAAACTTGGCTACTCACGATCGACAAAGGGGTTGAACACACAGAGGGCCTTTGGATTCTCATTTGATACAGATACATGTATCAATAGGGGATGACTGCAAGCGATTTGCTAGTCGATGTGATTAAGGAGCCCGGAGACCTTCATGATGCATCAGAGTTGTCCTTGCGCCAAGCCTCTCAAGTTGCCCAATTTTCGGAAACTAAAGATCATGATTACTCAGCGCTCCTTGGCATCTTTTTACACGAATAGCCACACGATAAAACAATAGAATCTTTGTAAGGCATACAGACGTGGGGTCTTTTACCCCAGCGCATCCCTTTAACGAGTACTACCTACCGACAGGCTGTACCATGAAAGCTTATATTTTGACTTTCGATGCATCGCATCCAAATCCATCTCGTCTTTGTGCGATTGACATGACTTGAGAATGCGCGGACGCGGAGGCGCTCGGGGCGGCAGAGCACCTTCTGCACCATGGAGCCGATTGAAACCCGTTGAACTCGATCCTCTCGAGGCGATGGGACTGCCCTCCAAGGGCGATAACAGGTAAGACTTTGGGCATGACGTATGCCATCATGTGTGACTCCTCCCGCCGATATTGAACTTCAGGGGAGGAAGCAAGCCGAGGAAGATCAGACACGAAAGCTGCCAATACTCAGTCTAATTCCTTGTATTATATAAAGGCTGCTTGACTTCAAGACACAAGAACGATACTATACTAAGATCGTCGAGCGGTACATGACCTTCTGCTCCGATGCCGGCGAACGTGACGAGCTCCTGCGCCGGTTTGCCTCTCTCGAGCTATCATCGGTCGACCAAAAAGGCCGTGAGGACTCTGGAAATCCGATACCGAAAAGCGTTACGAGGGGTCCCTCATCCAAGCCGGAAAAGTTGGAGAAGCCGGAGAAGCCGGAGAACTCGAGGGCGCTCACGGATGTGCTCTCCGCGCTTAGGAAGCTCAGGGAGGGGATAGTCGCCTCGAAGCGCGCCGACGATTTTGCAATCCAAGCTTATCTCTTCTGCATCCGGTTGTGTGTGTTGGTGAAACACCACGAATCCTACCACCCCGCCATATTACACCTATTACGCCGGATACGGCCCATCCATAACATGACGACGGTCGAGCTGAACGAGGTGGTATCTTACCTGGTGCTGGACACGGCCTGTAGGCGAAATAGGTTAGGAGAAGCCTTTGAGCTCCGTCATCGGTACCGTCTGAAAGACACCAAGGTCGACGCGGTGCTCGATGCGCTCGTCCACGACAACTATGTCGAGTTCAAACGTTTGAAGCAAAGGGTAGATAGGCACAAGGCTAAGTTGATGGAATATGCGGATGACGCCATGCGGAAGCACTTGCTGAAATGCTTCAGCCGGACCTATCTCACTGTTGATCTGTCCTTTTTGGAGACTTGTGCCGACTCTTCTTGGGCCCATCTCACAGCAGATGACGGCGTGGGCTGGGAACTTGACGGGAACAAGGTTATTATTAGGAAGGTTAGGGCAAGGTAACGACTGAAAATATAGATACCCTGATTTTAGTCAGATTGATAGCCTTGATGGAATATTCATCAACAGTTCAACAACTATTTGCCTCGTAACGCATTTCGTTGGGGCAACAAGGTGATTTATTTTGGCACATATCCTGTTATTAGTTAAAAGCTTCTCCAGATTCGTGAGGTCTTCCCCTCGTGATCCCCAATTTCCATAAAACCAAATTGGTCGCCAAAACTCGTCCGTTATTAATCCACCTCGTCACATTATATTCTAGATAGTCCAAGCAGGCCAAAGTCAATAACACTCATCTCCCCTTAATATATCCCTGTTTTCCTACCGCCTGGCCATTTGACAATACAACCTGACAGACACTTCAAACCTCGATCAGAGATGGATCAAAACCGTCTCTCTATCTGCCTCTCCCCCCCTTGTTACATGGCCCCGGGGGCAAAATCAGACCATGTATCTTATTTCCCGGTTTATGACTACCTACGCTAGATAGATACCTAATATCCTCCTTATTTACCTATAGTTCCTTCCCCAAGCACGCCGATACTATCAACCTCCGTATCAGTACCTACCTAAAGTAAGGAAGTAAGTACCGTCACAAGTGTCGAGGACTGGAATAACATAACTCACCACCTTGGACCACACTGCAAACATCCCAAGTCAGATGGTTTCTAGATATAATTGTCCTTTTGCTTTTTGCTTAATCAAACCACACATCCCTCACCCTCTTCCCCCCCTTCCCCTTCCCCTTCCCCTTCCCCTTCCCCTTCCCCTTCCCCCTCATCAAGAGAAAACGAAAAGCAGCTTCCAAGATCATCCTCATCCCCCTCCTCCTCCTCCTCCTCCTCCTCCTCCTGTTCCACCCCATATCGATCAAGCGGGATGAGCTCCAACTCATTCAAAAGATCTCTTTGAAACTTCCTTGTGCGTGGCGTCCCGGGCTCTACCGGTATAGGCGGGTGGTCAATTATTATAGGAGATGGAGATGATTCCGGTGAATTTGATAAGTGCCTTTCTTCTTCTTCTTCTTCTTCTTCTTCTTCTTCTTCTTCTTCTTCTTCTTCTTCTTCTTCTTCTTCTTCTTCTTCTTCTTCTTCTTCTTCTTCTTTTCTTTCCTCATAAGATGCCAACACCATCACGTACCCCGGAGATGAACATGAACAAGAGGAAAAAGAAAAAGAGGAGGACGGTGTTGATGATGATGATGACATGTTTTCGAAAGTGTCTTCTTCCTCCTCGTTGTGAACCTGGACCTCGATAGGTTTAGATAGACTTTTGGAAGAACCCCTCATCATAAGAAGGAAGATTCGTAAAGAAAAGGGTTGTGAAAAAGGAGTGAGTAACACCGGTATCCGGTAGGTATCTCGAGGTTTTGCACTCGGTGGAAAAAAGAATAAAAGGTGGAAGATGGTATCAAGTCGTCAAGAGAAAAATAATAGGGAATGGAAGCGTATAAGTGAGTGTGTACTTTATCTAATATAAGTTAGGTAAGTAGGTAGGTAGGTAGGTAGGTAGGTAGGTAGGTAGTCAGGTAACAAGATGAAGACCCGACTGACTGTTAAAAGGTGGGATTATATGTGTAAGTCGTATCGACTATCTGTACCAAGCAAGCAACAAAAGTTCCTCACATCATCCTACCCGCACTAACTAGAACAACATCCGGGTTTTCCGGAAAATAAGACAGGTAAGGTAGGTACGGCATTCACAGACAAGGCGGCATATCCTTTCCTACTTATGTATAGCGAGAGAGAGAGAGAGAGAGGCAAAGGACATTTAGTTGTCACGATATCACAACTCAAACCCTAATTCCGTCACCAATGTGAATCTTGCTCGCTCACTCACCCCCCCCCCCCCCCCCCTGGTCCCTGGATAGGTAAGTATGTTCACCTATTCTTGTCTGTGACCGCACAATACGGCCGCAGCCTAAGCGAACCAAAGAAAAATATCTCAAACGCTATCCGAAACTAAATTATTCGTATTTTCGTATGTCAAGTTGCTAGCATAAACCTATCTATCTCTTGACGAAGAGAGAAAAGGAGTTGAAAAAACATCCCGTTCCTCCATTATACACACACCAACACACACACACACACACGTTACAATGCCAACCCCCCCACCTAGACAATGATTGGACAAGATTACTGCCGTGGGGAGCCACTCGGTTTCCGGGGAGAGAGATGCGAGGAATACGATCTATACGGTTGAGAGCCTCAACTCTTTCCCTGGTAATTTATAGATTTAGTAAGCCAGTAAGTACCTCGCTTTGGGAGAATACTTCGTCCTTTACATGTCTAGGGCCTAAACAAGTAGTTATACAGCAGTATGCTTGCGGAGATACGGACTTACGGGATTGTAGTGAAATGACAGCGAAAAAGATAGGTCGATGATAACTTCGTTTTGCAAAGGCCTTGCCCACCCTCTTTATGAAAATTTCGGAATTTGGCTGGGATCTTCTGGAACCTTGATTAGGTACACTAACTCCATATAGACAGGAAAAATCATGACAGTCCAGCAACCATACAAACGCCGGGCACCTGATTTCCGTCCCTCGTTGGCCCATACTTCTGATAGAGCCATTGTAGGCTCCTCTCCATGTCACCTATTCGATTCTGGGTGCAGAATGCTACATGTCATATCATAGCATCTATGGCGTCTCGCCCAAAAATCGCTAATCCGTACTGACTAGTCATCCTCTATATCATCGTCACTCAGTACAAGTTTATGCACGTTTAAAGATGCCGAGGAGGTGCCGCCACTGCTGCCCTGGCGCAAGCCAAGACCCTTCTTCCGGGGTGAGGCCTCCTCAGTCGGCTTGTCCGTGGCCCAGGCCTCGCCAGGGACCAAGCCAGCGTCTTCCTCGGCGTCCACCGCATCTTCGTCCGCGGCCGTACCGATGCCAGAGAACGATATGACTTTCTCCAAATCTCTTAACCGGGCAATGGAACTTGGTGTCTTACGGCGACGGGCGATATGTGCCATGTAGGGTAGCCTTTCGAGCAACATTTCACGTCGAGCAGAACTGCCTAGTGATAGCAGTGCTGTGTTTTTATTCTGCGTCTGCGTCGGAACCTGTCCTGACTGCTTGGCAGTAACTGTATTACGTTGTGAGCCTTGACCACCGAGCCAAGTGGAAGAAGCCGTCGACTTGGGTCGCCGGAATGCAGATGCGCCGTCCGTCACGTCCTGTCCAGCGTCGCCACCTTTCAGTAGGACAGTGGACCAGTGATCGACAAGACCTTCAAGTTCTTCTTTCTCTCGCCATAGCTTGAGGCTGGTCGGATAGAACATCTTGTATGCGTCTACACCATGCCGTCGAGGGCCGGCCGCAATTCTTTTGACAGGACTCGGAAGAGACAGGAGTAAGCCACGCGTAGCGACTTGAAAGGCGATTTCTTCCTGGCGTAGTACATGACTGGCCGAATCTCTACTAGAGAAATTCGAGGCCAGAGATCGGCTTCCGCCAAAAAATACGTCCCAGGAAGGGCACAGTAGGTCGCTTTCTGACAGATAGTCGATACAGCCACCCATATAGTCCAAAAACGAGTTGGTATCGGAAGAATTACCTGGCTCGCAGGAGAGAAGAAAGTTCTCGTGCAGGGCAGAAATAAATGTGTGTGTGTCGGTTCCGGTTTCATCCATCAGGCTCTCAACCACGACCTCAGACTGGTGTGGCCGGGAATAGGAAGCTAGGTGATTAGGTAGGATTTCGGCCCTGCCCTCTACAGACTGGGGATCCATCCGACATTCCGCTCTTTTGTTGTACACGACTTTTCCAACTGCATGGAATATACCCAGACTAGCTTCTCGCTGAGACACAAGCTGTAGCGTGTCTACCTCTCCTTGGGTCATAGAAACCGAACCTTTGACAGAGCGCTTCGGTTTGCCAAAATTCACCTGAGATCCCCACTCAGCGTCCGCGTCCCCTTTCAAACAGAGAAATTGAAGAGAGGAGATGGCACTCCGAATGTCGCCGATTTCCCCTAATTTCTTGAGTACAAGCGGCCCGGGAGTACGTCGTCTACCTGATTTCCTGGCCTCTTTCTGTACTATCAACTCCAGGGCGGAAGCAAGTAGGGTCGGCGCTATGGCATTGAACTCGATGATATGAGTACCAGGATGCCGGGTTATTTCTGGACCCAGTAATCGATGTGCCGTGAAGCTATCAGCAGACGCCGATGTGGTCGTCAGAAGAGTCTCAGATATAACCATGACAAGAGGCGTGATGGAGCTCTTAGGAGGCTGCTGTGAAAATAAGGAAAGAGGTGGTGTATTCATCACCAAGAACTGTAAGACAGCCTTTCGAAAGGACGTCATCACTGTGGATGAGCGAGAGAATGTGTTGGGGAACTCTTCAATAACCATAATCTTTGGAGATTGGCTGCTGCTGTCATTCCCGGACGGCGTATCTTCGAGACCAAAGTCTAACTGAGAGAAAGTCCCGCCTCTTCCTAAGAATTCTTCAAACTGCGCCGAGACTGACTGGGATCCTTGAGGACCGCCAAACGTCGCTGTTGGATTCCGCCATTCAAGTAGCTCACAATGCAATTTTTTGGCAAGTAACCTTAATGTGGTCGTTTTCCCTGTCCCTGCTGCTCCCTTGAGAATGAGTAATCGCTGGCGGATCCTACCAGCCATGACATCCTCAAGCCATTTCCCTACGTCCGCAACCTTCTTCTTATGAACCGCAAGCTCCTCGAGGCTTACCGGAGCAAACCTCTCAGACCACGGCCTTTGCTCGTCATCAACAGTGTGCTGCCGCACGGGCAAAGAGGGCCGCAGGAACTTCTGGCTCGAAGGGGCTGATGTGAAGCCAATGCTGCTACTACTGTTCAACTCCTTAAAGCGTTTACGAGCAGCCACACCCACACGGCTAGTCGTTGCCGCTCTGTGCTCCCCCACGTCATCTTCATCTGATATTGGGTCGCTTATTATGTCGTCGAATCCCGCAGGCGGTCGCAAGGGTGCCCGTTCAGCTTGTCTGGAGAACAGTGTCTTGAGATCGGCTGACTTGCCCTTCTCCTCGAGTTTCCCCTTCGTCAACGACTTGGCCCTGTTCTTCTCCGGGCTGACACTGGCGCTCTTCCCAGTAGACTTCGCACTCGAGCTGTTCAGAGAATAGGAACCCAGCGGCTTCAACGCGGGTTTGGATGGTTGACTGGTGACTAGGCGGGAAGACTTTCGGGTTGGGCTCGGCGATACTGGGACAGGTCGTGATGTAACCGTCCGGGGGGCATTTTTGGCATCGGGGGAGGGAATCAAGTAGTTGGTCAGGGTGTTGACCGGAGGTTTCGGATCTGCTTCATCTTCGGATGTTACTACAATGTTTCGTTTCCGGCGCTTTGAAGGCGGCGCCATAGCTAAATCGCATCCGAAGCTGGAGTGGCATCTGTGGGCAATCCTTGTTTTAATTTACAAGAAAACTGGACAACAGAGATTTAATTGATTATTGACATATTGGACAGCTAAGCAAGATGGCATTTGGAATGGTGGTAAAACGGCAGAAAAGATGACTTCGCAAGTACCTTACTCGAGCAAGTATTCAGGTTTGTCCTTCCTTGAATTCGTAGTACCTAACCTAAGATACTTACTTGACGTACCTAAAAGGTACAGAGGGGATCGAGTTTAGTATTGGTTTGGTGGTTGGGCCGTGAATTAGTGACTTTAGGGCGCGTCACTCCACTGCAACTCCAAAACGCGCTGTCAGATGACCCCATCCATTAAAGGCATTCGCATCTTTGCTCTGATGCGATACATTTTCAGCTCACCCCATGCGCTTTCTATATAACCGTCATTAACTATGGAGAGGGCTAGACTGGTAGTTTACAATCGGCCAATATCTTCATCCGCCGGAAATATCATCTTGCTTACATATAGGGATTTGATGCCCGTCTCTTTAGAACAGGTATAGAGAGAGGAACAACCTGTAGGAATCAAACCTACACAGCATATGCCGGCTTACCTTCATCGCAATTATAAGGCGGACAAACTCGCGTGCCTTTCAGCCGTCTTCTTGTTGAAACAACCAGGCGCAACGCGCTACTTGGTACATACTTGTAGACCAGTCAGTGACTTTAGAAGCAAGAAATGTACTGTCACGCGATTTTCCCCATGCCGAACCCCTTCCCCTGCAACTATATGCGAGTCGTTGTTCGGTGTCGCTGTTACACTGAGAAAGGGAACTAAAATACCCATCCTTCAAAGTCGTCTACGAATCGGACAGCAGCAGCTAGATAACGTTCGTGAACATCTCCCCAAGTCCTTGCTGCTTCCCTCATTGCGCGAACGGCTATCTCATGTTAGCCAAACCGTGTTCTCCAACTGAGGAAAAGGAAGGGGCGTTCTATCAAACCTTTGAGGAAGTGAGCATCCGTCGAGTACGCTCCATTCACTGCCTTATCTTCCACATAATTCCATTGTTGGCCGGCTACATCACCAGGTCTGGTGTAGTCTGGATCGATCTTAGGACACTTGAAGATGGCATAAACTGCAATCGTAAACAGCCACCACTGTCGCACCAAGCTAACGTGGAATTTGGCTGGTATCATAGGAAGAAGGATTCGCACAGCATGACTTGTAGTCAGGAGATGAACAACGTAGAAGTTGTACGAATGTGTACCAGGAGATACCGTATCCATAAGAAGGGATACAGCGACTTCCTGAGACTCTTCAAACTGCTTCTTTGGGTCGTCAAGAGACCAAGCGTTCCAGTACTCCGTAACGAGACTCTCATGCTCCTCAAATAGAGGGTCGAGGTTGTCAGCACTCGGCGTCTCAAAAATATCAAATCGCTTATCACCGGCCATCCGGCCGAGTAGCTCCCGCGTGCTCGCTGATTTGAACGGCGAAGGCTTGGTGTAGGATGGGTCATCCAGATACTTATGTAAGAAGCTGTACTGGGTTGTAGTCATCGCCAATGCCTCCATGGCTATCTCCTTATTTTCCATCTCATAGGCATATCCGAGATGAATGAGGGGATGGCCGACTTATTGATGTTAGTTGAGATTCACTGCGAGTTGGCTCTAAGAAAGAACATACGACCACTAATAAGGGAGTTCACCAGTGGTTCTTTCCCACCAAACATGTACTCCTCTACAACCTTCTTCCAATCGTAGCCGTGCCTCATTGCCAAGGAATCCTCGAAAAAGTCAACATAAGCGCGTTGATATCGTTTGTCTCCTAGGAATTCTCGCCAGTCACCCTGAGTCACCTCTGCAGGGGACGGCTTCCAAGGCTCCAAATCCTTGGATTCCGCATCATAGACGTTGTGCAACTGGCTTTCAGACGCGCCAAGGAGGTACGCAGAGCACAATGCATGCGGCATGTGATTGTGGAATCGCAAGTCATTATAGAGGATGGAGTGGTTAACATGGTTCGCACGTAGAAGATGTTTCAGGGTCCTGGGACGCTTCTCCGGTGCTGTCTCCACATTATGAATTTCAACCGGGGGGATGTCAATGGGGCGGGTGTCCTCGCCGTCACCAACAAGTCGGTTGAGAACTGGCAGATATGACAAGAGCGAAGCCATATCGATCAATATTCACGAGCAGAATCGTCGAAATGTGTTATTGCGGAGAGTGTTGACTGACGTAACTTGGAGTACCTATTCGAGGCTAGAGGATATGATATCACCAAACGGTTTACCGAGTAGTGATATTCAATCTAGCACTCTTGGTAGAAGCATAAGTATTCTGGGGCCAAGTACCAAGACGCATCCAACTCTCCTGCACATGTCTTGAATATCAGCACATGGCACTCAACATATTGTTGGAGACCCAGCGTATTGGTGATATCTTGAATTGACAGGTTCTTTCTATAAGCACTTAACTGTTCAAGTTGTCTCCGTATATCTGTCTAGACTCTGTTGTCCGATGACATTTGCGGTAAACCGGCATATCTTGAAAGGTGCTAAAAATGAAATATTAGAAAGCGGGGTTTTGCTTTACATGAAGCTTCGAGGTCCAATAGCTTATTTTGTTGATTGGTTTGACAGCTCCCAACCAAACAACGTCAACTACCAGTCCTCGAACTGTTCAACATGCCCTTGTCGCCACAACACATCCTGCTCTATGCTGAGCTTCTTTCTAATATCCGGCAAGTATCTGTTGGATGCACACTGCCAACACCAGTCTCAGAGACCACAAAAGCGACAGTTGCTTCGGATGGCAGAAGTTTGACCGTGGTTCACGATGGGCAGAGTCAATCCATTCGGCTGCCCGGCATCGTAGTCTCTTTACCCCTGACTATCCAAAGAACAGGAGGCACGAATCTCTCATGGAGGCTGCCGCTTTCTGCGCCGCCGTCGAATGTTCGCGCACTCCATACGTCAGAGGAATCGGTCCCCTGGTCTGCCACAGATCTTGGACAAGGTTCGGCCGTAACCTGCAGAGCTTGCAGATCTACTATCGTCGAGTCAGGAACTCTCAAGGTATGGAAGGACTTACCAAGTGAGAATTGGGCCGAGATGATGGAGTTTTGGCACTGCCACAAACCCCATGAGCACAAGCATAGTGATGGGGATGGAGACGAGCACCTTGCCAATCGGGGGTATGGCGCGAGCTCGCGAATAACGGCGCAGTCTGGTGTTGGTTTCGTCGACCTAGCATCATTCCTCTTGGCACGGCAGGATATAGTCGAGTCTTCGGTAAGTACTGTTCTTTTTCCCAACGTGAAGAGGTAACATGCACCCCCCGACTTCTCAGTGGGTATAATAGAAGGTGGCCAGACCGGAGTTTCTGCTCTTCAGTGGCCTGGTCATCGATACAAATACCCTAGACCGAATGAGTGCTTCCTACAGTGATGTCTGGTTTGTTGGACCCGATGTCTGTGACTCTGGGACCGACGCCAGATACCTGGAAGACGCCTCTGCTTTTCACTGAGAGTTTCCTTGGATGTGGAAGTCTTGGGATTATACAGAGGTACATAATTTTGTATATACATCATTCATTGTTTGGATAGCCAAATTTTAGGACCTTTTCGTTCCCCACTACTTCTCTAGTAATACATCGCCGCCTTGGTTGTAGAGCCCGCTGATGCAGTGAATTTAGATTACCGCATCGACGGATAATACCGAATTAACAAAAAATGAAAGCAAGGATCTAGCCTCTTCAATGCCAGGTACCCTGCATTGTAGCTCCTGCAAACAGACATTGGGCGTCCGAAACGATGACATATCGTCAATTTCACTGTTTAAATGGCAAGTTCTTGTCAAACACCAAGCTCAGAACACCTCAGAATCAGCGCCATCACTGGCTCAGTGTGTTTGTGCAATGCTATTGGCAACCATGGCTCGATCAGGGTGCTCCAAGTCTATTCTAGTCCCCATCAAAGCAGGAACTGTTGAAGGACTTAGGAAACTGCCAGGTCTAGTAAATATCTGGGTGTTTAATGCAAACATCACATTCTCGTCTACCGAGTCGAGTAAGCCGCCTATTCATGGCATAAAGCTCTTTTACAGATTTGTCAGCCAACAGGAAGCAGACAAGATGCTAGACTCTATGACATCGGATGTGCAGGATATATCGCTGCCGTCTGACGCAATTATGATAATAGCGGAGCTATTAGAGGAAAGCACCCGCCTTGTACCAGAGAGCGATCGGAAATTCCAACAATGGAAGGTTGGACTATTGGAAAAATGGGATGGCAAAGGGGGCTGAAATTTGCGAGGCCGAGCTCTCTCTGGGCTACATTATAAATATCTCATAAAATATCAACCGCCCAAGTTCCTCACAGTCAAAGCTATCGGCAAGTATAGCAGCTCGGTATTTTAATGCTAGCTCGCCTTGTGGTCGACGGATAGAACCCTGGGAGGTTGATAAGGCAAATCCTTTATAGGACCAGGGCAAATATCTTGTACACAATCCCCACCACACCTAGGCGTCAACG
Organism: Poronia punctata; assembly: GCA_022579005.1. Classification (NCBI taxonomy): domain Eukaryota; kingdom Fungi; phylum Ascomycota; class Sordariomycetes; order Xylariales; family Xylariaceae; genus Poronia; species Poronia punctata. The sequence continues at coordinate 191,581 of MU401475.1, forward strand.
GCAAGGCTGCTTGATTCAAGGGAGGCGGGGAGAGATGAATAATGTTCAAAGGTTCTCTTTACTAATGCACAAGGTGTTTTATAGACACAGGTGGGGAACAAAGGAAATCGTTTGTTGCAGGTGGGAGTATCTCAATTATTTCGACTTTATTGGGCCTTGGACGAGACAATTCCTATTGATGTTATTAGTACGGAAGGGAAAAAGTATAACGTGCCGACTACACTTACTCTCCACATCGGCAACGCTCTGTTGCAGAATCTGCTGAAGCGCCCTGGGGTTCTCCAACTCCTTCTGCACCTTGGCAATGACGCTCTCGGCCAACTCCCGTTGTTGGCGTTGCTTGACCTGACTCTCGTATCGTACCCACGAATCGAGCACAGACTTGGCTTCATTAGCCAAAGCTACAGACTGCTCAAGCTCATAGGCCTTGGCCTCAAGCTGGGCGGTTTCCTACACAATTCAAATCAGCCTCCCGTCCGTTTCGTCATCGTGGACCTCCCGTATCTTATCGTATTACCTTGGAGACCTCGAAAAGAGACTTGGTGATGTCGACAACTCCACCCATTTGCTCGACAGTTCCGATCCGGTTCTTCACGGCCTGGGTGTGGTCGGCGCGCGCGGCGTTTAAAATGTTCTTGACCTTGTCGTTATAGGCGTCCGCCCATTCGGCATACATGGGACCACCAAATTTGATCAGAGCAGCCCAAACACTGAGCAAGCAGAAAGCAACAACGGACTCCTCGTTGACCACATAGTACTCGCTGCTGATGGCGTAGACGGAAAGACCGGCGGCGGAAGACAGGATGGCGGTCTTGGAAATGAGCGAGTTGCCGGGGAGAGAGTCGATGATAGACTGGGCCTTAACCTTGGGTTCTTGCGCGGGTACGTTCGAGGCGGGACGAGATGCCGTTAACGACGAAGTGATGGCGGGTAGAGCGGTGCGCAGGCTGATGGTCGGACGAACGCGGGTGGCCCCTATGAAAACCGGGTTAAGCAAAGTCGGCAGCGGAGTCGCAATGCCACCCGAAAATGGCCAAGCGAGGCACATAACTGGTTTGGCCTAAGGACGGACTCACCTAAGGCGCGCGTAGCCAGACGTGAGGCCATTGTGAGGTGATGAAAGTTGTGACGGCGACGGGGTCGGTAATGGAAGTTAATTTGCTTGCCGAGAGCAACAGACAGTCTACATAGAGCTTTCTCGGGACTAAAGGATGAGGTTTTATTCGGCTTTGGATGAGCTTCAATCGGCTTCTGCTATTGGCTCGACTCGCACGTGATTAGTGGATCGTCGCTGACAGCATAGGCTGCTTGGTGCTCTGTAGTGGAATTAGCCTAGCTAACTTTGGGTTAATGCACTTGTAGCCTTGCCCCATAACCCCTCGAGGCTGGAGACTTTTATCTTTTTTTTTCTGGCTTTACAATCATCAACAGTTCGTTTGTTCAGATTAAGGGACACCTCGGCGCTAATTGCAATACATATGACCAATTGACCGGAGACCCCCCATTCCTAATAACAGGGCATTTTATCCAAAATGCCCAGTACCGTAGCCAATGAAGCGCCCTTGAAGCGGAAACGAAGCCAAATCCCCGAAAAGGCCAGCAAAAGAGCGAAGGCTGAGAGCAGCGACAGCGAAGATGACAACGAGCGTCAAGCCGAAATTCTTTTGTTAGAGGACGAAATACTTCAGTCGAAGAAGAACTACAACAATATTACTGTTCTCTTAGACTTGGTTAAGAAACAAGATGATTTGGACTTGGCTCTCTTTGCAACCGTCTCGCTGTGTAGGGTATTTTTGAGGCTGCTAGCCTCTGGTTCCTTGTCGCGGAAACCTGGACAGTCAGAAAAAGAGACGGTTGTCATACAATGGCTCAAGGGGAGACTGTCTGATTTCAAGGCTCTCTTGGTTGCTGATTTGGGCCAAGAACACTCAGCGTCAACGGCCTTGACATTGTCCATGCGACTGCTTAAGGCCGAGACTCAGATATCGAACAAGAGTGAAGTAGCCTTTCCCAAAGGTTACTTGAAGGATATCGTCGGCGCCATTATCCGTGGAGGTTTTGAGGATATACAGGCCGAGTTTCACGAGAAGTACCTAGCAGTGTATGCGGATGTCCGCTTTTATACTTTCCAAGCGATAAGGTATTGTGTCATTATCCGTAACGCGTGTTTCCTGATTGCTAATTTGATGTAGCGAAATTCTTCTAGCCAGACAAGGTTCGCCGCGCGACGGCGATTTTTTTGACCATGCCTTTGATCTGCTTTCGTCCTTCCGAGACGTTCCTGCAAGCGCTAAGGATCTAGGATCTCTGTATATTGGCATAAGCAAGAAGAAATCAGACGTTGTAATGTCACTGAACAGCCAAAAGAAGCAATGTCAGGCGGCTTGGATTGCTTTGCTCAGACTTGACCCTGATAGGCAACAAAGAAAAAAGTTGCTCGAAATCATGGCCGAAAATATTGCCCCTTGGTTCACCCAACCAGAGCTCCTCATGGACTTCTTGACCGACTCGTACGATGCCGGAGGGTCGTTGTCCCTACTCGCGCTGTCCGGTGTCTTCTACCTAATCCAGAACAAGAACCTGGATTATCCAGCCTTCTACCAGAAACTCTATTCCCTACTAGATGCCGAGTTGCTACATTCCAAGCATCGAACTAGGTTCTTCCGTCTCTTGGATATTTTCCTGGGCTCGACGCATCTTCCGGCCGCACTCGTTGCCAGCTTCATAAAAAGATTGACGAGACTATGTCTGAATGCGCCGCCGGCGGCGATTGTCGCCGTGATCCCCTGGGTGTACAATCTCTTCAAGCGGCACCCTCCTTGTACCTTCATGGTCCATCGTGTGATACGTAGCCCAGAGGAGAAGAGTGTTGTTGAAGCCCAAGGAATGGACGATCCCTTTGACGAGCAACAAGAAGACCCTATGATGACTGGGGCCATCGATAGCTGCTTATGGGAGGTTGTCCAGTTGCAGTCACATTACCACCCTTCCGTCTCCACGATCGCGAAGATTATATCGGAGCAATTCACGAAACAGTCCTACAATATGGAGGATTTCCTCGATCATTCGTATAAAAGCGTATGTTTGCCACACAGAGCCGCAAGTTTGAATATGCATACTAATCTGATTTCTCAGTTTCTCGACGCTGAACTATCTAAACCAGTGAAGAAGCCGCCTGTGCTCGAGTTCATGTTTCCCAAACGGATATTTTTGCCGCATGATCCCACTACAGGTGGCGAAAATAATATCCTTGTAAAGCTTTGGGATTTCGCGTGAAGTGTACCGCTATTAGTCGAAAAAGACCGACGCCTGATATCATCATCGAATCGATCAGATATGATTGAAAACAGGAACTAACTTTGCCGGAGCTGCTGTTGTGGTGTTGCCACGCCGCATTACCCACGCTTTCCTACAGCTATGAAGGCTATGAGGCCCACGCAATTTAATTTCATTCTTCCGGCTACCTATCTCCTATCGGCCTCGTCGTGTACTCGTCCGGGTAGAGAGGCCGAGATGAGCTTGCTAAGCAGCTGCGGACTTGAAAACCAAATCGTCCGCCTTGCCGTAGCGGAGCATTTCCTTCGTGGCTTACGTTATGGTGTTCCACATATACATGCAAGACCGAACATCGCAAATGCTGGCAAACCCTCACCCCATTTTTGCCCATCCTGCGGCACAGGGTTCTAGTCTAAGCCCCACCAGGGGGCTACGTATAAACAAGGTGGAGGACACTATCGTGCATCAGGTTGGGCACCAGTATGGTCGTTTCAGATTCAGCAGTTCTCGATGATGACTGGCTGGAGTGCAGCAGGAGGAACGAACCAGAAAGGGGAGACGATACTATAGAACTCACGCCGGATGCTTGCCGGTAAATCAATGTTACACCGCCAATCCTCGGTTGAGGCTGAGCTTGAAGTCACCGAGAGCAGGCGCAAAAGAGCAATATATTGCCTAACTAAGTAACAGATGTTGACGGCCAGATAGGGTGGAAACGCAGAATCGCAACGGTCAATTTCTAGCTATATGGAAAAGTCACCTGGGCCAGTACCCTTCATCTGCCCATAACACGAGGTGGCAGGTGGGTTAGAAAGTACCGTACTGACACGCTAATTCTGCAAGATTCCTCGACGCAGAGAATATGTGCGTGCAAGTAAGGCCTCAGCCACTCGCAGGGAGAAGCTGAGAGGGTAGGGTTATGGTTGGGTACAGGGCAGCAGCCGCAAGGCGTGTCAACGCATAAAAACTCTTGCAACTTCGCACGAACCATCTAGCTCGGGCCAAGTTGAGATCAATTTCATCATTGCACTGCGATCGGTGCGGTCATTAAGGCCACTGCCCTTTGTCTGCCACAGCCCCCGACTCACTCGAGATAGGCGGTAGTGTAGTAGTGACAGGTTAGTGCCGAAGATATGCCTTCTCACCGCTGGTTTCAGACAAACCGAGACTGGAGCCCGTACAGCCCGTAGTACCGGGCTACATCCTCTAAGCAAAGCCACAGGTGGTGTATCTCGGCTTAAGTCGCGCGTAGGTTTTACCTAAAGTGGTGTGTTAGTCCACGCTGTCTCCCCTTGGCCGTCAGATCGCACTGAAATGGGATACATGATCACGTCTCGTGGAAACTGGCCGCGTTTTATGCGACCACTATCACATTATTTGTAAATTTTCGTGCCTAACTCATAACGATTCCTGACTTGGGCAGGGGCCCACTCACAGCCCGTCGGTGATTCGTACGTAACCGTGCTGAAGCTGCTCTTTCCGGCTTGAATAACACCTTGACAGGGCCGGGTCAAGTGTGGCCTGTGTAGGTAGGTTATGTCCTGTACGTGTAGGTCCTCAAGGTCTTCGGTCTACGGTCAATATACCTACCTGGTACCTGGGTTTACCCCAACACGGTCAATACACCGCGTCGAGGCTTGAATCTTGATCGCGATGGTCTTCCGAATTTGCGTCATCGACTGGCTGAACATTGAGACGGTGTACTGCCTTGATCTTGATACATCCTGGAAATAGCACAACACATCTCTCGACATCATTTGGATGGGCAATATACAATACATACCTTACTTAGGTAGGCGATATACCGAGGTAGCCAGCCGGGCGAAGTTTGTAAGCGAGGCGTCGGGGAGTTAGGTGCGGTCGGTCTCACAGCGACCTTTTCCCAGAAACGTGTGCTTGTCCCCCAATCACTCGACTCGAGGCGAGGTCAGCTCAGTCCGGAGAATCGTCACAAACCTTGCACTTTGCGCTTCGTTATGGCGCGCCTGTGATATTCGATATTTTTGCGACGGGCAAGCGACAAGCGATAGATGGAATAAACACTTATCGCACTCTAGATGAACTAGTGGTGCTTTAAACTGTAGACTAGAAGGCGCGCGCCTTAAAGAAAAAAGCCAACGGATGCAGGAAATACTTGGGTAGTTTACACCAATCATTGCGACAGGGGTCTTTTACCAACCTCCTCAAAAACATCAAGATGCGGTCAGCAAGCAGGTCACCTTCGGGCCCCGGTAATAGGACTTTTTCAACACTCCGAGGATCTTTTCCAAGGTATTTTCCAAGGTACTTGTGTGTCTCCCTTCTCGTCGACCTGAGACGCGCTATTTTGACCAAGGTCAGACGCGCGACCGAGAAACCGACCGCCGCCCACGAAAAAAGAATGTCATGCCTTTTGATCCTAACGCCTCCTACACTACCTTTTCGGGAATGTTTACGTTCGTATCAATGAGGGTCGGCCAAAGTCCGAACTAAAGGAAGCGATACGACGCAGCTTACCTGAGCGGCAGTTGGTTGCCAACGACAACCAAGTCCACAAAGTCCCATGATCAGGTCATCACAAGCTATCATTAACCAAATTCTGTTTGCACCATCTTCTGCTTACCTATGGGACATCAAAGGGCATTCGCTCACCTGGGCTGGGCGGATGCCTACGATCGACACAGCCCTCAATGCCTCCTACCAGATGTATTGTATTTACTTGCCAAGTGAAATCCGACGATGCCTGCTTGGACGCGTATTCCAGACGAGTTAGCTCTTTGACTTCATGACACCATACCATGTGCATCGTCAGTCAGGCCGACCCAGAATACCACTAAGTATTAAAAAAAACCAGACCAAACGCGATTGCTTCCTTTTATTTTCCTGTTGGAGATGCCTTTTTCGTTCCAGCCGCTCACTAGCTCCAACATGTAGCTGCTCTTGCACTTAGGTCGTTCCTGCTCGTGCTTTAAATAGATACGTACAGCTTCACCGCAAGAATACAAGAATTTTTTTCACAAGCAAAATCTCGCCGAAAGGTGGATCTGTGGATTTTTTAAAACTTTTTTCTCTCGTTCTTCTTTTATCTTTTCGTCGAATCGGCGCATCTGGTCAAATCCGGCAGGCGACGCCGGTTGTCCGGCTTCCGTGGATTTGAACTCCTCTCCGACAGCGCAAACTACGCAACGGGATGAATGAGGAATGTCGCTGATAGAGCGGGCTAGCCGTAAAACAGGACAGAAAGAGTGAAGAAAAACATGGGTGAAGGAAGAGGATCGGCTCCGGGTCCTTGTCTAGCTTCGATTCTGACAGATGATATTCCCCGGCCCTCCCGTTCCAAGATTTGTTAGGCAGCGTCCCGTCGTTAGATCGGCTTTTTTTTTTATCTGAGTCGTGCGTAAGAGGTCCTCTTGTTTTCATATGAATAAATGTAAACAGATATGTAGATAACCTATTCCCGCCAACTTGCGGTTGACTGGACGAGGACGGGGCAATATTGCCACTGTCGCACCTGCGAAATAAAATAGACCGGTCTATTACCTATCAAAGTACCGGAGTAGTTACTGCGAGCAAAAGGAGAGGTATTTTTTACAGACGTCGTACCAAACCTCGCTGCTCGCTGGGGAGATGGGTAGACTAAAATACTAAGGGAATAATGACCTGATGCGCACATGATATATCCCCACCATATAGCATTCTCTATAGCAACACTGACGTTCCACCGCACACTTCTGCACAAGACGCTTGAGATACTACCGTAACCTGGATACTATGGTAGATACTGCTGTGCCTAGATAGTGGCATTCTGTAGTACTGCGAGCCTGCCAGATCCGATAGCGCGATCATGTGACTGGGCCAGAGAACATCGCAAGCCACAATTTATGGCAAATCACCGGAAGCTTTTGCCGCCTCATCAAGAAGGGCGCGGTGTTGCTTCACAATAAAGTTGTCCATCATCGCTTATCACATTGCCATTCCCAAGATGAGGGACGCTTATCTATCGTAGGTTGCCAATAGGGAGGGTCGAAAACAGCAGCATGCGACCAGAGCATCTCCTAGACCTGCGTCCCATCGCGAGTGTAACAAAGGCGCACGATAGGGACCATAGGTAGCCTTCATAGCCAGTGGCCCAAAAAGCAGTGTTTCTGCCAGTGTCGGGTCACCCCACCAGACTGCTGAGCAATGGGATGGACAAAAGGGCCTTCCCACGACCATCCGTAACAGTAGCGTGCCATAGATTGGTGTGTAGACTTGCCGTGGTAGGCGCCTTGGTGCATAACTCCAACTGGCAGAAAACGGTTAGGTATCAATCCAATCGCTCCCAAGCAGGACACACATAAGGTCATCGATGCCCAACCGACATACTAAAACGACCAACTCCACTTGGAGTACAGAGGTACATATGTACGAAAGATACGGCGGTACACAACTACAAAGTGACAAGCCTACATCTGCTTGTTATTCGACAAAGATGTGCGAATCGCTTCTCGGCAGGTCCTGACCCTGACCCTCGTTACCAGACTGCGGCCACACAGAACGTAGCATTGTTCTTTTTGAAACGGCATTCTCGTATTTATCAACCGTATCGAGATGATGCTGGCCATAGAGGGAATGGTGACACAGGATCTGCCGAGCCCAACGTATCTGGCCAGTCGTTTGTATTGTGTGTATTGTACGTCTTTTACGTCTTTTTTTTACTACGGGCAGATGGGGCGTGCCACTCTAGTAATTCCACGGGTTGTCATTCTATCGTAAAGCAACCTAGATACGTACCTTGCTTTCCCTCAGCGAAGGAGGGGTGTCAAACCCGTCGTCACATTGCGCAGCGCGCACATTGGTGATAGGTAGGCGCAAATGCGATCGATACCTACGAGTAGTACATATTTCTATGGTGTGATCAGGTCACTATTTTTATTTTTTTTTACTATCTATCTAAGCCCATCTCTTGTTAGTGGTGTCGTCGAAATACAGATACAGTCTAGTCTCTTCTTATAATAGGAAAATTATTTAGTGGAAAATTAAGATTTTAGCTCCTTATCTAGATAGATTCCAATCTGGGGTTACTAAATAGTAGTCTAGTTCACCGTCTCCCCTCAGGTCCTATGGCAGGCAGAGAGCATGACGAGATAGATTTACTAGAGTAGATAGGTAAGGTAGGTAATAGGTAAGCAAACAGATAGGTATGGGCCAAGGGTCCGGGGGAGGGACGGTCTCTGGTGGATTCAGTTACTTGGGGAGTCGGAAACAGAGTTGAGTCATCGCAGGTCGAGATCGGAGCATGAACGGAAGACACGGTCACGGTCACGGTCAATCTTTACCTACTTTTTGTATTCCATTTAGTTTTTGTATTTTTGCAGTTTTTTCGCGACGGTATCGAGGACAGTGGGGTTAAGCTAACGGCCTAAATTCCTTGGCTTGAGGGTCACCATGGACCGGAACTGCTTCCATATCGCTCTTGCAAGCGCACACCCCCCCAGTCGGCCAGTAAGGCCCCGTAGATGCCCTCAACCACTGTCGTCTCATACCACCCAGACAATGAATGCCCATGCAGCGCCCATCCAGCGTCTGCAGAGCTCCTGTTCGTCAGCTGGATAGTCCCATGGGCCCTCGAGAGTCTCCACTCAGCCATGATTGCACTAACTGTCCGCGCGCTATCCCTATCAGAGGTCTGAGGAAACGGGCCCGAGCAGGGTCGAGCATGGTCGTCCAAAGTCGTCTTCCTTTAAGTAGCATGAGCTTCCTCCCCCAGTGCCAAAGACGCCTCTGGCATTCATAGAAACAAACATCCTTATTGATATCGTTCGAGATTCTCTCACGATCTCGTTCTCCAAACAGTTTCCAGGTTGACTCTGAAGCTGTCTCTCATCCCACACATACGCGAGCGTTCTGTTTTACGTAGAGATAAAACGGATCGCATCCTCATACGCCTCACATTAGAACCATCACCCCAACAAGAGAGTGTAAGTCTATTTTTTGAGACAAGAGATCGATTTGATCTGGGATACCCGATACCCTCTAGCCCTGAGCCTTGATTGCCAAAAGACGGCACCACAAGACCCTAATAACGTGCCGTACCCGGCTTTACCGCTCGTCTAAAAGGGCCATCCCACCCCCGGCCCACCACCTTGGCAGCTCGATACTACCTGCAACCCCAGCCAACCTCTTTCTGTCTCTCTTCGGCATTGCATAATATATTCCTACTAATACCCCTCTGGACTCCCCCCCCCCCCCTCCATTTGTCTTTCCCCATAACATCACATAACACTACATCTGCATTCACACCCTCATTGTTTGTCTGGGGGCTTCATATACTTGAAGTCAAACATTGCATGGACTCTTATGTGAAGGGTTCAACTAACTGTTTTATAGTAGAGATATAACGTCGACATCATCATCATCTTCTTCTTCTCAACATACATCATTTTCGAATTCGAATATTCTTCCTCTTCTCTTCTCTTGAACCCTTCACATCCCATTTTCAGCAATGGGCTCAACATTTCACATGCAGGCGGCGGCTTATTACCAGCCTAGCCCTCTCACAGTCGACACAAGTCGGACACAAAAGTTCTTCGACGACGAAGACACCGGCATACTCGACGACAGCATTCTAGATCCCAGCGCCATCGATTCAGGCTTGGATATGTCGCCGCCCATGGCAGGCAGCAGGAGAGATTCTTTTGCCGTAGCAGGCTCATTATTCTCACCCAAGACTGAAGACTGGCACTCGGTCGATATGCAGTCTGTCCCTTCCAACAACCCGTTCCTAGAGCCATCAAACACAAACCCCTTCACAAGGTCGGCCGACCAGACACAAGGCCCCTTTGGATCACAAAACCAGCCTTGGTCCATGACCCACGGCTCTGGCACTTGCACACCAGTACAGTATGATGGGCTCGAGGCCACATACGACAGCAATCCTTCAGTCTTCCAGCAGCGACCTCTTTCTATGCAGACGCCGTTTGGCAACTCGGCCGGGCATGTACCCCTGTTCTCTACAGTCGGCACAAGTAACCCGTCCATGCCCACTTCACCACAGAAGGACTGGATGAGCGGCGAGTTCAAGAACCAGTCATTAAAACGCTCACATGTTGAGAGCTCCATCCGCTCACATAATGAGATGCGTCGCGGTGACGGTATCCGCAAGAAGAATGCCCGCTTCGACATTCCCGCTGAGCGGAATCTTGACAACATCGACACCTTGATTTCACAGTCGACCGACGACCAGGAGATCAAGGAGCTCAAGCAGCAGAAGCGGCTTCTGCGGAATCGGCAAGCCGCTCTCGACTCCAGACAACGGAAGAAACTGCATACTGAGCGGCTCGAGGAAGAGAAGAAGCAGTTCACTGGGCTCGTCAGCTCACTGGAAGAGGAGATCGCCGAGCTCAACAACAAGGTGGCCCAGCTCATGCAGGACAAGTACGAGATGCAGAACCACATCGAGGACCTCCGGATGGAGAAGGAGGAGATGATCCACTCGCATACCATCGAGACTGGTGATCTACGCAAGAAGGTCACTATCCTGACGGACCACGTCCAGCGACTGGAGCATACTGCCATGCCCAACAACAACGGCTTCGGCAACGCTTTCAACGACATGGACAGCATGACCATGGATGGCGCCTGGGAGAACATGACATACATGGGAGACTACCCCATGGAGACCGAGGTCAAGCAGGAGGTCCAGCTTGTCCCTACCAAGAAGGCCGAGATCGTTCTTCCCACCGAGGTCGAGAAGCCAGCGACGCAGAATGGTCTCCTCTTCATGTTGTTCCTCGTCGGTGCCTTTGTGCTCTCCAACCGATCGACTCCCACATTCTCCCGTGTATCGGAGGATATGCGTGAGGCTTCGGCCAGTCTGCTCAACACGGTCCTGAAGGACGTCGATGTGTCCCACACGACCAATAATGCCCTTGACCCTGCGGCTCCCCAACCTTCGGGTGCTAGCTGGGGCTCGTCGACAAACATGCAGATGGGCGGCATGGACAGTGTGGCTCCTTCGATGCTCGGAGAGCTTGCGGACACTCTGACCCAGCCCAGCGAGCAACAAGCCAACGAGCAGGTCTTCTCCCTCACTCCAGCTCAATACAACGGAATCACCTCGCAAGAGTTCACCCGTGCGCCCCAGCCACCGTCGTCAAATCATGGACGTCGGAACCTCGCCGAGGCTCTGGCCAACATGCGCCACAACGAGAAGCAGACGGCGGCGGATGTATACACTAGATCTCTCCTTTGGGACCAGATCCCCAGCGATGTTGTTCGCAACTTCGCCAAGATGGTAGCCGACTGCAACAATGCCAACGGCGGCCAAGGATGCAGCGATGCAACCTCATGATGACTTACGACCCAGTTACGACGGTGACGAATGAAAAATGCCACGCTCTTGTTTTTGCGCATCAGACGCTTTCTACTGTTTAATCTTGATCCCATTTTCTTGTCTATACATTTGATGTCGCTCCCGCGCAAATCAGATCTGTCATTGCTCACGCAATCCACCCAAAAAAAAAGTGCAAAACTGCAAAAATGCAACACTCCCCCACACGCAAAGCGCACCGCCATACATCGGCAACCAAATCTCCTTTGTCACAATCTCGATTTTCCTCTTGTGTCCAGATTAGCAAGCGAGCCAGCATTTGATTTCCATCATCTTGATTGGGTTTTGTGGTTATTTTTTCCTTGGTCCGTGCCCGATATTCGGCATCGACATCGGCACAGCCACCTTTTATTCTTCTTTTTCTCATTTTCATCCTCATTTTTTTCTGGGTAGCAGCATGGCGAAAACGGTGGTTGGGAACGGCGGGAGAAGGTTGAAATCCCAGCCCATTTCATGTACAACGGTCACGGACATTGGGGAAACAGGACAGATGCTTGTCATACGCAGTGTGCAGACAGCATATCGAACAGACACCTTTTACTCTGGACTTTTTTTTCCTTTTCTTCTTCTCATTTTCCTCATTTTTCCTATCTCCATCTCATTTCCTTCCATCTTCTCTTCTGGGGTTATTTTTGGATTCTACCTCCGCCAGGGACCGGAGAAGGCTATGAAAATAGCACGGCATATAATCCACCTACATATTAGGGCGGGGTTGGTGTTCCTCGGGATTGGGGAACAGGACGAAATAATGTCTCACGACGCGCCACGGGATGTACCCACAGGCGGCATTTTTGGGGGAGGACACGGATTACGAGCTGGCGAGAAAGATTGGTTGGTCCCTGGATTAAATTTGTCTTTTTACACTTCTATCATTTACCCCTCCTTTGTCAACTTTTTCCTTTCTTTTTGTTGTTGCTCGGCAAACGGCAACAGGCGGTATCGGATCTTTTATTTTGTTTCCGTACGCCCCTATCACATAACAAACTTGAAACCGACCACCCACCGCGGTGGTCTCGGGGGATGTCCAACAAGGCGGAGATATATATTTATTTTTTACCTTGATCGATAAACCAAGCTTATCGGCAGCTGAAGGATGGGAAGAGGGGAATCGGCTTAGCTACCCGATTTATTCTTTTTGCTATCATTATGTCATTAGCTAGCGACAGATTAAAAAAAAAAATCCGCCACAGAAAATATACATATCAACCCCCTAAAAACCAGACCAGAGACAGATTTGGGACATGCACATGCAAGTGACTTGAGAGATATTCCAGTTTTGATTGATCAAGATCAAATGGGATCCGACACATTATGGGAACCTAGATAGACTAGTTAAAGTATCTAATGGTAGAGAGAGCATTTCGCTCCAATGATCTGAGCCAAATCTTTTCCCCGTCCGCATACCTTACACCGCATATACATGTTGCATACATAATGTACACGCCCCGCTGCCGCCCGTCTGTAGCCGTGGGATGATCCCTCTGATCTAGTGTCTACAAGGGGAGTTTAGACATGAATCCTCACCTCTAACCTTAGGATACCATCTAAGGTTAGGTAGCTAACTCCTTTTCATCTATAAGCAAGGCCATCTATAGATAATAGACTCTAGATAGGCCAAAAAGGTAGAGACTACCTACCTTACCTAGGCTAAGCATCACTTTGTAAAGGGAGGTGAAATCAAGCGACGGAATATTTAAAAACCCCTCCTCCTCCCTGAACATACTAGGTTAACCTAATGCCGCGGACCGCTCTTTGCGTACGTGCATGTGTACTTAATGTACTGCACTGCACTGCGGGCTTATCTAAGTCACCCGGGACCCAATGTGTAGGTAGGAAGTAGGTATAGCTTCCATGTCAAAAGTTAACTAGTTTGCCTGGTTGGGGGGGCGGGGGGGGGGGGGGGGGGGGGGGGGGGGGGGGGGGGGGGGGGGGGGGGGGGGGGGGGGGGTGG
>MU401475.1:207996-233086 GCA_022579005.1 Poronia punctata
CACCTACACCCACCACACCCCCACCACCCTTGTTTTTTTTTTTATTTTTTTGGTTTGCCGCCCCCCCCCCCCCCCCCCCCCCGGAGATTCGATTTTTGCCACCACAGTACAATTTAATTGATTCGAATCTCTATTGTGATAGGAAAAAAGTCAAATTGATAAACGTCTTGCAATAAGGAATGAATGAATGAATGAATCATTTTACGCATGTCAAATCCAATAAGGTGAAAGTCGACCCTTGTATTACTAATTCTCAAGAATATCATTTGGTTAAACGTGGGCAAGGAATGCGTTAGGTTACCTAGGTTAGGTAGATAGAGAGGGAAAAGCTAGGTACTGCATGGGGTACTTACTTAAGGTAGGTTTACTGCACATGAAAAGAAAACGTGCCAATTATTACCGGCTATGATGGACTATCGAAAAGATTTTGAACCAACCACCAAATTTTGATCGATTCAAGAAAAGGAAAGGGACAGAATATGGATTATCTTGTGCAGGATACGAAAATCTCAAAGTGTAAGGAACCTATCAAGAGAAAGGTATGTCATGGCCAAGTTGGAGGGGGGGGGCCGCCCTTTTGGATTTAATCAATCCTATCAGGGTACATTCATTCCCCGACTTGGATTTGGTGGTTTTGAGGTCCAGGTCGCCGAGACTCGACCTACTCGGATGTATATGCACACATGCACATGCGGTCCGTTCCTGTCAAAGCTTGCCCGTGGACCGTGGTACAAATTCCTACTAGGTAAGTATGTAAATAGCTGATTACCTTGGCACTAGAAAGAGCCATACATACTCGTACATACATACATACATGCATGCATGCAGACAGTGTTGAAGGAAGATGCAGCCGATATTTTTGTTGCTTTTTTTATGGTGTCTTACGAGTAGATCAGATATATATTTTCTTCTATCTCTCGTACAATACAAGGTTTGATTGTGTTAGGTACTTTATATATTCCTCCGGCCGGGAAGATGGCTTGCGCACTCTTTTCAAAATCATCGCGAGTAAGGTCCGATGTCTTTTAACCTGAGCTACCTATAGTAGGTAAGTAAGTCTTCATCCCTTTCCTCAGTTAGACTACGAGTAGATAGGTACCTACCTTTTTAAACCAATACAAAATGAGCAATCTTCAAACCGACACCAAATTGGTAGCTTCGTCCGACTCCTACCTGCCAAAAGGGCCCGTAATATATGCGATAGGTAACCTAGACGCATCGTTTGCCTCTCTTCCTGATCCATACACAACAACAAGGCCGTATCCGGACCGTGCATTACCCGCCACCATCAAATCTACATGCACGCATGCATGTATGTATGCATATTGAAATAGTCTAGCCTAGTAAAAAACACTTCTTGTGAGACTCTAACTTGGATAGATGATCTCCCTTCTTTCCAAATGTATGTATGTATGTATGTATGTTCCAGATCCGGATGGGGGAAGCCGTCCCGTGCCTGGTTCCGACGAGCGGACCTCCGTTTTTCTTGGCCCGGATCCGCCGCATATGTCCCACAGTTGACCGACCGGTACGGTAAACCAAACCCCCCGACCCGAGTGGCGAAATTTTGGAGCTCGCCACTTGCCACGATACGAGATCAAATCGTCGAATTATATTTAGATACCTAGATACATATGCCTACAGGTGCAGGCACATGACTTGTTGACATGATCGGTTAACATGCGACTCCTTTTGAGCAAGCGGACAGTACGAGGCGAGATGGATCTTCAAAGTTCTAGACTTTCTACTGGCAGTCTGGGGGGTAGGTAGGGAGATATTTTCTTTCTCGGTTGACTTTTTCGCCTCATATTTACTAACTACTGGTACTTACCTGCCTAATGAGTGAGCAGAGATATTTCCAGACTTGTGCTGCTCTTCCACTTATGAAGCATGATGGGTGGGCACTCACACTGTATTTGGATATACATATCTCCCCTGGAGAGAGACTCTGTGGACTTACCATGCAAAATGAGCCCAAATATGCAGACAGCATTCTTGAGATTATGATTTGATGACGAATGTTTCCCAGTCAAAAAGTCAAGTTTAGCAAAAAAGGGGGGATCTTCGACGACATGAGGGAAATGGCGAAGATTACCAAGCGTATAGGACTACCTACATACCTACCTAAAGTAGGTACCTACCTACTTTTACAAACCCGAGAAAGAGATGGTTTGTTTAGCTCACCATGTTCTCCGGCTTCCTACCTACCTAACCTACCTTATCCCTTAATTAGCATTAGCAAGCCTCACAAAAGGAGGACAAGAGATCTTTATGAGTTTTTGTGGTAGATACCTTAGCTAATAAAAGAGTAGTAGAAGGAATCAACTCCCCAACCCACTAGACTAGAAATAACAAACCATCTAGAAGATCGATGACGAAAATAAAGAAACTTGTCTAATTTCTTTTTTCCGTCTCCTGCGCATCCAATCCTTGGAGTAGGTACCTAAGTAAGTAGAAAACATCACCTCGCAAAAGGCTTATACTTAGTTACCTAAGGTAGGTAGGTAAACAAGACACCTTATCCACCACACGCACAAAATCCAAACACGAGAAAAGGGGGGTCAATATCTACTATAAATAAACACTCAACCATCCCAAGCCCAATCAAACCAAGAATCCTTCCTCCCCCCCCCCCGCCGCCTCTCCCTATCTGTATGTGTTTCGGGTTTGTTTCGTTTCATCCTTCCTTACTCACAAGACATACACACATACCATGTATTGCCACGTTTTTACATCTGAAACTTAACCTACCTAAGGTACCTACCTACCTAGCTCCAGGGGAAAGAAAAAAAAAGGGGGGGAAATAGAAATAGAAAGAAAACCCTCGTGTTTTTTTTTACTTGTTCTCCGATCTAAAAACTGCCGATGCCGTGCAGAAGTTAATAAATGTTGTTGGCGCCATTAAAGAAAAGGGAAAAACGTGTCGTGGCTCTATACAAAGGGAAAAAAGGGGCAAGAAAAACATGAGGAGTCAAGTGCTTGTACCTATTCTGCCTTGCTGACATACATACATACCTACATAGATAGATACATCGTTCTAACCTTGACCAGAGACTCAAAGTAGAGTAGAATAACCTAGCTTAGTGGAGGTTGGATATACGTTGCGTGTAGGTAGGCAGGCATCTAGCTAAAAGTATACATATCTCATTGTCCTGTCTTGTCATGACACTATCTACCTACCTACTCCTATCAACAACCGCAATAATAAGTGAAGCCTAATCCTTCAAAGCAAGAGCAAGAGAGAGAGAGAGAGAGGAGTATAGATCTACCATTGAATGATAGCTGATCGAATGAAACAAGTCAATTCAAATCCTGCTGCAAAGTACAAGTAAAACCAACAAACCTAAACAGACGTTCTACCTAACAACAACAAAAGCGCAGTACCTGATAAGCGAGAAGGATGATATAAAATCTCCGGCTGGGTGCCCAAGACGCACCCCTCGTCTGAACGGACCCCCGCGTGTGCCTAGCATGTATGCACAATTGATAGAAAAGATCGAATGCGTCCGAAATGCTACCTAGGCAGAATATGACTGTAGATAGATTTTGAGAATGATAATTCCTCGGTAGTGTTTACTTCCCCAATTCTCGGTTTAGTTCAGCAAGGACAACTCAGAACCTAACCCATCGTCTCGACAAACTAAAACTACAAAGGAATAGCAAGGCGCATGAACAAAAAGTTGAACAAACCAGAGAACGACGATTCGCAGCCAAGCGAAGCTGCAAAGAATTTATTTTGGGTTGTATTTCTCCTTCCAAATCCTGTATGCGAACGTGTCAATAGTCCATGTCACACCATTTCTCAAACACTAGCTTCTCCAAGGGACGAGAAAGATAAAATAAAAAAGGGGGGGTTTGTTTGACCCGTTTGACCCGTTTCCATGACCGCGCCTGCGCGTAGGGTGCTCGGACGGGGTAATGCAGTTGAACTAATGTATGAAATGTGTTTGTTGTTAAAGGTCGACGAGCCGTAAAAGGGAACACGAGGTGGAAATCAAGTAAAGGGGGCGTAGAAGAAGAAAAAAAGGTCCCGTTTACTCAATATCTACTAGGTTAATGCAAACACAGCGTTTGGGAAAGTGCAACGGGAATCTATGTGTTGTAAGTACCTAGCGTACAACATCGCACTTGCAGTGTTGACTAAACTATAAGATGCCCCGTCGGCTGCGGCGAATCAAGACGAAGAAAGGATGGTTTTCGGTCTGAGACGTGGGTGTGGTTGGTCCGTTCGGCATCGCACTAAAGACCCAAGTCTCCTCCAGGACCACCCCAAGAAATACACAATAAAAGAAGACATCATCAGTCAGACAAGCCAAAGAGTGCAAAGTGCGCCTAGGCTGGGGGTACGCCGCGCGCGCGCGCGAAGGAAGGAGAATGAGAGGACCAAAAGAGGAGGCCGGCCGCAGAAGACGCGACCGCATGGGGACACAAACGCAGACTGGGCATCGATTTGACAGGAATAAAACCGTTTAGCCGCCTGATTGGCCAACCCACGGTAAACCGTCCATGGCCAAAACGGATATATGAGCCAAACAAAACAGGGCCAGAGGGGTGTAGAGGCCCGATAGCCTATCGGTTGCTGTGTGTTTGCGGGTCGTCCAACACCGAGGGCTTGTACCACAGTAACCTGCCCGGCTTGTACCTTTTCGGTGCATAAGGTAAGGCAGATCGCATGTGTGCATTGTGAGTTGTGCGTGCCAGGTGGTAGGGATTATGCACACGTACAGCCGTCCAAGGGCCGCAGAGGGGGGTCGTGTACAAAAATGTGATGAAAATTGGTATAGTGCCCATTATACGAGACGACGCAGGGAGAAGAAAAGGGGGAGAAAAGGCGAGAGGGAGAGAGAGTGATGGGGTTCCGACAAAAAGGTCCAAGATAAAAAGTGCCCTGCTTACCAGCTGTTCCCTAGCGTCTTGCTGCCGTTCTTTTCAGCCAACCGGTAGTATCGTGCTGCTTGAAACTGTGGGAATCGTAAACATTCGAGTTAGTCTCGAAGATCTAGTGTCTCATCTCTCGTGGCTCTGTTTGGTCCTAAAGATGGGATAAGGGGGTTGGGTTTTGGGGTACAGCGAGAGGGTCATGGCGAATCATCCGATTTGCCAACCAAGACGTAGTAGCAAAGTTCGAACTCAGGATGGTACTCTGAGTTGCTGCCCAACACGTGCATTTTCGATCGCGACTGCAGCCAGCTAATAGAGGTCGAGCTCTTAACTGACAAAGTTCCCCTTACTTAGGCCTAGACTTCTTATGCTTGGAACGGACGATGGGTCGAGCTAGAGGAGGAGGAGGAGGAGGAGGAGGAGGAGGAGGAGGCGTCGTGGCGGCGACGACAGGTACCGAGCAAGAGACGAGTAAGCTGTGAGCGAGCTACATCTCGAAGCCAGTCCTAGTCCCAGTCCCAGTCCTAGTCTCAATCTCACTCCCTGCCCCGCGCCCGTGCCCCTGTCCATCTTGAGAGGCTTCACCAAACCTGATGCACACATTATGCTCCTGGCATGTACGAGTATGGCCCGCGTTGCTCCAATGTTTCTCAACACCCGTGGGTACCACATCGGCCGTTTCAAAGAATTTGATATGTGACAGAAAAGAGTATCGTGGATCTGTCTTCGTGCCTAATCAGACGTACCTTGTCTTTCTTGCATCCAAAGCCCTCGAGATAGCACCATGCCGTTTCGTTCATAGCATCTGTACCAAGATATTAGCTAGCTAGCTTGCCGAATTCGCTCTCTCTGCCTCTCTATCTTGCTTGCGCATCCATCTGCTGCAAGTCTATGACTCAGAGAACGCTGGTCAAAATTGCATGAGCTGATAGGGCGGGTAACGCACCGGTGTCACCTAGATTTGCTGCAGTCTCGTAATACTACACCGGATTCCCCGTTAGCCGCCGCCATAACCGACAGCGAGAAGGAAGATGAGGGCACGGAGACCGAGGCGGAGATAGAGGCATTCGCCGCTCGATTGCCGAGAAAGAGACATAGGACCGTGTCGAGACGCATCTTGCATTGTCTCTCTGCTGATACATGTCCATTCGATACATCCAAGGTAGATATGGGATTGGCCGTTCCCGCTCTGAAGATTTCAAGGGGATGGAGTCAATCCAGTCAGGACTCCAAATAGTATACATACCTGTTTGGCAGCGACCGGGTCCTTAGCAATTCCCCATCCGTGGCGAAAGCAGTTGGCGAGCTCAAAGATGGCGAGCACTAGCTCGCCTTTGGCGGGGCCCCCTTTTTTAATGCCTGCTTTCAGTGCCGCAGTTTCGACCGTCGCCGAGTTCGAGGCAGCTGCCGAAAGATAAGTGACGGCGCGGGCCGGGTCGGGTTCGCAGCCCCAGCCATGCCTAGCACGGTTGTGAGTCAGCACATGACATGCTCACGTCGCTTCAAATAAGCGCACCGTCTAATTTCCCCTGGCATGGACGGTGCACGGGCAGTGCGCTACTAACCTCAGCGCAAGGCCATACAGCACCTGGCTTAGAGGGTTATTTGCGCCGTAAGGGTCAGCGAGGCGTCCGAATAGGTATGTCGATCCTTCAAGGTCCCCCGACTCGTGTAGGCGTATTGCCTCCTGTATGTCCCGGTCTACTGCCTCCGAGGAGACACCGCCGGCCTTGGGGGACGCATCGTGTGGTTGGCTACCATTCCCCCTGTTTGCGCCGCCGATGAGTGTCGCGACGGGCGGCGATGCGGAGGCGGATGTGCTCAGTGACCTAGCCCGTTGCCGCTGTTCGTTTGTGGTTGCTAGCATAGTAGCGCGCTTCTCCCACTGCTGTTGATGAGCTTCTTTATTCGCTTCGGTGGTCGGGCCATCGGGAGTGGCGGTTACGTTGATTTGGGGCAGGTCCTCGGGTACGAACTCGGATGTCTTGGGCGCGCGATGGTGGAGGCCAAGACGATGCGAAAAGCGGTGGGCCTTCTTACCATGGCCGTCACTTTCGCCGTCGATATTGCTGGCGCCGGCGGAGGCGCTATTACCCCGCGATCGAGGGCGGAACACATCCAGACTACGGCGCGTCCTGGATGGCGACTCCGGCGCCTGTGCGCTGAGGAATTGGGAATTGCTGGGAGGGTAGATGATCTCTTGTGTGTTCGTATCAGAGCGTATGAAGGTAAATTCCGGCCCTGCTAGCTTGTTCAATGTCTCGGAATATGCTGCGTCTCCTTCGCCAAGCCCCTCTTTCTTTTTAATGAAATCACGAAGACCCATTCTGCACTTGAGACGGATCAGCCCTTCGAGAATGTTAGATGCAACACGCACACGCACCCCGATAGCTCAACAATCCAACCAAATCCAAAATGATAACCCTGTACTTGGTCGCCGTCGATAGAAAGGCAGCAGCAGAACAACAACAACAACAAATGGTGAACCACAGAGACGAAATGTGGAAGAAATACGGAAGGGGAATACAGCCTTTTTATCCAAGGTCCAGATTTTCTATACTTTCCTCTAGCCTAGGTGTGGTATCACATGTATAAAAATAACTAAAACACGCTTTTCTCCATCGAATAGGTTAACATCTTGGCTCCCGAGTCCTAGGTTCTAGTCCGTCGGGGGTGGCTCAGCGCGTCCGCAGGGCATGAAACCGATTGAGTATGTCAGCTTTGGGATGTAGAAGGTTATGTGCTCTCTTTGTCTGGCGGCTTTCTGGCGGCTTTCTGACGTGCCTAAGAGTCAAGACGCTTTCATCTCTGAAAGTCACCCAGCCTCTTGGGCAGTATACATTCCAATTCAACCCAATTGTCGGGGATTGTCCTTGTAGTTCGGATGAAGCTGTGCAAGGTGGCGAGGGACGTATATAATTACCTCATGCAAAGATGGTTGATGAACTCCTTCTATACGAGGAGTCTCCTACCTATCTAATTTTTAGGTAGGATTTCAAGGCGAAATGCGCTGAAATTGTGCTGGACTATTGTATCCCCTATAAGTAAAGTAACTACAATCCACCTGCCCTGGTGAAAGATCATACCGTCATGCACTTATTAGTATTTATTAGTATAGGGTAGGCACCACCAGCTGCCTACTACCTCCTACACGTGCTCGATGTAAAGCATGGGCGGTTCCGTAACAACACAGATATAGTGCATATACCTGTGATGAGTAGTAGTCACAATAGGTAGGCTGTTTATGGAACCATCAGCTTATTATCCCCATCACGGCACTGTTGGCAAGTCTGGAATGAGACTGGGGGGACTTGTTTATTACTACTAGGTAAAGGAACTTTTACACCATGCCAAGCCTATTTTGTTCTTTCTCTTTCTCTCTTTTCTTTTTCCCCCTCTACTCTGTCCATCGAGTGACCTTAAAGGAGTATCTATTCTCTCAAGTGTGGGTATCACAACTATATGCGAAAAGAAACTGTGCCGGTTCGTTATGTACGCCCTCCATTATCTATCCTCAAGAGGGACAAGCTTCCTCTGTGTTTTCTTCTCTTGTGTGCTATGCCATCCCTTTTACGTCTTCATCACGAGAGCAGGGCTATAGCCCAATAATGGGTATCATAGTCGGTCGTGTGCCTATGAGATTAGTATCAGTCGGAAAGGGCTACGCAAATCCGATGAAATCTTTCTGCTCTGCAAAGCTTAGGTCTTCATCGTCATTGCCGATGAACTCTTCCACCTCATCCGAGTCCACATCATCGCTGTCCACGACATCCTCGTCATCACTAGACAAATCATCTAGCTCTTCTGAGGAACCGCGCTTAGTAGCTTTGCGAAGAATACTTGCCCTCTCGATATGAGGCCGCTTGCAGCCCTTCAGTTTACACACGCCAGTGTTACTAAAATCGGGGCACTCGAAGACATGACGGCCAGGGCATCGTGAGCCCTGCTCGCAGTACCCATAAATGCCAAAGTCCCGGCATACGGGATCTGCCGGGGAATGCTCAGCATGGATATAGGGGCATGACGGGTTGTTACAATTTCCATTGGCGAAATGCATGCAGAGTGGGGTCCTCTCTTCTGTAATCTCGTGGGAAAGATCGCAATTGTCGCCTCTGGGACAGTCGCCTTTGAGAAGGAAATGTTTGCAAATAGCAATCTTTGTGACATCGTGTATATATCGGCAGGAAGGGCCTTTAGGGCAGGAACCTAGAGCTTTTATGTCAGTATCTCCCCGGGGGATCTTACCGCACCACCTCTTGTAGAAATAGAGAGGCAGTCGTTATACAGATAGTAGTTGAAGGATGACGATACCGGTCGAGGAGAAGGTTTTGCATTTTTCGTTGACCTTCTTGACGGCCCCAGCGCGCCTGTCATAATTGTTAGAAAGCATACTAGATAAACCGGTCCTACATACCGCCGGGCTTGAACAACTCCGTGTCGCACAAGATTGCCGTTTTTCGTGCGATGGAATTTTACGCCATATAACACTGCTACCTTTGGTGTAGCTGTAGGCGGGTTCGGATCGTCTAGGACACGTTAGAATCGATAGTGATGCGTAATAGTCTCGGCTTGGGTAACATACCGGGAACCTTGACAAGCTTGCTTCCCTGTTGCGTAACGTAAAACCGGACACCATCCACCTGAACTTCGTATCGGGAAACTGGCTTAGATGGATTGGACGACGCAACTACGTGGTTCCCGCCAGCCTGTTGCATGTTCTTGAAGAATTGGACTTTCTCTCTCCGGTCTTTATTGATTTGCTTCCGTTTAAGCGTCTGTTCGATTGCTTGTGTTCGATGCTGGCTCTCTCGCTCGTACACGTCACGGTTGATCAACTGAAGATGCCGATCTGTTTTAGTCACCCAGGACGGTGTCGTGGGATCAACAGGTTGATCATCCTCGTGGGAACCCGCATTGTGAGTACCTCCGTTGAGAACAAGGGTTCTATTGCGGTAGGTCGGCATAATTCTACCTCGACCACCGCGATACGCAGGTGGGGGATACGGCGCTGATCTGTGGTACGCGCCTCTGGTACTAGTCACGTATTCCGAACCTAGGTTAACGTAATATCAGTGTCTGAAATAATAAAAAATGACAATATAGAGCGCATCATACCGTGAGCGTGCTGAGTCTCCTTGTGACGATTGATGCGACCTACAAAGCTGTGAGCATACCAACCCAAGATATACAAGCAGGATCGTTCGAGCAACATACTAGCCAGTTTGCTGATTTTTTCTCTTAACTCCTGGTCTTCTGATGTCGACATTTTGACGGTTGTTCCTTGGAGACGATCTAGCTAAGGGTCAGAACGTCAGTTTCTGTTCCTATTGTGAAAACGAGCGCGTGGGTGGAGACGCGCGAGTAGAAATAATACAAAGAGAACTAGAAACAAGATGCAAGCAAGGGACGGGTTCCAAAGAGAGCACTCGTGCGACTGATGTTCGGGGTGTTTGGCCCCTTGCGAGTCCCTGTGCTTGCACCAAAAGAGTGAAATGGAAAGAGCCAACAAGATGAAAATAGTCCATGCGCAGGGACGCGCTGGGTGGCAATATTCGCTAGTCGCCTCTACACAGGCGTAAGAGGTATTTGCTAAGACTGGAGCTAGAAGGAGAGAGCAACAAGAGCCTCGGTCGCGTAAAGTCCAAACTCTTTGTCATTTCTATCCCATACAACTTAGGTCATAACAGCGCGTTGTTGGTGGTGAAAGGGAAATCTGCTCTCTTTGACGCTTCTCCAATGTCGTCACTTGCCGACGGAAGTCGCTAGGTTAGGTACCTAACATAGGTAGGAGCTCGCATGATGATCTGGCGGAGGGCATACCGAGGGGAATCGGAGGGCTTTGAAGGAATTGCGACTGTCTTACGTGAGGGTGCAGTGTTTCTTATTACTAGGTTACCTTGACAATTCTTGGAGGTTGCTGCGTTTGAATATGCAGGAGAAAATGAAGATAAGAGATGTTGGAGTCCAATGTTATCACAGAACCGGTGGGGATTGCGGCTGCTGTGCATCTCCTACCCAGCGGCCCTGGACAATGTGCTTTGCTCTGTATACTGTCTAGTTTGTACTGTACGAGTATTTATAAGAGGTTAGAAGTATATACATATATCGCCTATAGGGACAAGTAGTAATCTAGGTATGACATAGTAACACAGTCTCTATACTGTACGCTATACCCCTTTGCTTGGAACTGTTCCTATTGGTCTGTGGCTCAGTTCATTTGAGCTTTGGATACTTTATGCTTTTAGACACCCGGCTGCAAACGGATGAACACACCGAAGGTTATTTTCCTATGACAAGGCTGATTTCTCGTACTCCAAGCTCTGCCGCATCAACCAATTCCATTCCAGTCCATACTGTACTTACCTAACCTACTCAAAAACTTCAACGTGAATTACGAATGTTTGCGCATCGTTAGTAAACAGCGTTTCAATAAACACGTGTTTAGACTGAGGGAGCGTGACGTACTCAACACCTGCTTCGAACTTCCCGTGCACCTCGATGCAACATCTCTATTACTGCTCTCTTACCTCTCTTTAAGCAATCATCAGGGCGACTAGGACGGCTGGAGCTCTTTCTCAATATATCTTGCCAAAATTTGGTCCCGCTCCTCGACCTAGATAACAGCAATAGGTATCCCGAAGCCCTTAGGGGTGTAGTCCAACAACATGGCGTCCGTCAAGACAGAGCCAGCTATTAAGCCGGATCCTACGATAAAGCCGGATCCTTCAATTAAACCTGACCCCGATGCAGCCGATTCGGTGGACGTTGGTATGTCCGACGACGACCTTTACGAAGACGCCGGCGATCTGGAATTTGCCGATTTCAACCCTGCCAATCCTGCCGCGGCCGATGTTCTATTAGCCCACGTTCCGAAATACCTTTACAATTCCTGGGCGAATATGAAAGACGACGAAGAAATCCAGATAGGTACTGTACGCAAATGGATCGAGGTGGGAAAGGATGGCAAGCAAACGGTATGTGCCACATCCAGGCGCTTCCACATCAGAATCCCGCCTGACAATGACATGTAGGAGAGAATGGCATTACTGCTAGACCACACCAAGCCAAATCACCAGACGATTCCGAAAGAATACACACTAGAGGCTAAAGACAACCACTTGGCCAATACCTTTTTATTCACAGAACAAGATCTCCCTGGCTTCAAGTCTAGATCGCAAGGGGCTAATAGCGATCTACCTCCCCATCTACGCCGCAGACAAGAGCAACAACAACAACGGCCAGAGGAGAAGGCCCAGCCAGAAGGCGGCGTAAAGAAGAATAAATACCAGCCTCGGTACAGGAAGGCCATACCAAGTCCGTTTCTCCTGACCGTTCTTGGCCGACGCTACCACTGTCCACACTAACACCGGAAATAGAGAAAACTACGCTAGCGGCAAGATTCAGCCGTGAAATGAACTGCTTGCCTGTTTGGACAGAGGAGACAAAACACATCTTGCGGACGATGAATGACGACGCCATGAAGCCAAAGGTGGCCACGAGTATAATAAACTCGTTCGACCCGAGCGGTGTCATCCAAGCAGGTGCTCATGTGCCTAATGATAGATTCAGCAACCTCGTGGTGAGTGTCTTTTGTCTTCTTGGATCACTTGCAGCCCGGACTAATGATGGTAGCGAACGGTACCGGATCCCAAGAAGGCGAAGAAGCAGAAGGAGGAGAAGGCGGCTCGACTACCACAGAGCGAACTTCGCGATCGTATCTTCAACTGCTACGAAAAGTTTGCCTACTGGTCTCTGAAAGCCTTCAGACAGACTCTGAACCAACCCGAGGCCTGGCTACGGGAGAACCTCGAAGAGCTTTGCGTTTTACACAAGTCGGGGCGCTTTGCCAATCATTGGGAGTTGAAGCCGGAGTATAAGAGGGTGACGGTGCAGTCAGTCGAAGGTGCACCTCCGAGTCCCGAGGCAAACGATTCCGATGATGATGTTGATGACGATAATATCGAGATGGAGGATGTCGCTTGAACATGATGACCCGAAATACTTGGAACCAAATATGGGCCAATTTTCGGCGGAATCCTATCTTTTTTCTACTTTTCCCTGTACACCAAGAGATACCCGGTTGTGGCTAGAAAAACTGGCCCGGTATCAATATCGAAACCTTCGCGGTTCATTGCCCGGGGACGCATGGGATACAAACGGACCAGGTGAAGTGAGTGGGTATTTGTAACCTGTTGAAATATTCACTGGTTTTCCGACCCCATTAGCGCTGTATCATATTATGTACCTACTAGCGTTAAGTGAGATCAATGGAGAGATGACTGAATGAACATATCCTATCCAAAGTGGACTCGACATGTTATTCAGCTACTCAGTAGTAGGTATTCGCCTTTGGCATATTATACACAAGTGTCTACGTGTACGAGTAGGTTAATGACTACGAGTATATAGGGCTGATAGATCAGGGAGTGTTAATACTACACGTGAAAGCTCGCCGGTGTTCAAAAGGCACGCTAGTTACTTTACTCTTGGCACCTTTAACTCCGAATTTGGAAGGGGTCAAAAAGGACGCTAGACTAAGTACCTACCTAGGCACGCGCTAGGTGTACGTGTATAATGACCCCTTAATCATATGAACGCCTTAGACATCAAGAAGAAGATCTTCTGATCTGCAAGAGAAACATCTCATTTAACAAGTATGAAAAGAATAACAGGGGAAAAGACCACCTGTAAACATGAGGATTTGCTCCTAGAGTGCTCGTCATGGGCAGAAGAGGCTGGGGTTCGAGCGTCCAGGTCCGGCAAAGAGACTCGCGGCCACAACCCGCCCCGGTCGTAATCCCCTGCGAACAAAAGGCGTCTCGGCAAAAGACATGGAAAAGTTAAGCGAGGAAGCCGGCGCTCGGCTCGCGCCGACGTTTCCCGGCCCGCTCTTGCTGCCCAATGATGAGCTCAATTGGGACCCGGAATACCCGCCACAGTCCTTCCGTTCGTGGCTGCTGACTACGAAGACGCGGAATAAAGTGACGGCCGAGAGAAGGTCGATCTATGTCGTTGCGCAGCCGACGATTGTTGCACCTTTTATGCGCGGATGGGAGAAACCTACGAAAACTGGTGGTGGCGACGACGACGACGACGACGACGACGACGGCGGACTGAAGCCGAGACCACTATCGGCGAGTGATGCTGCTTCAGAGTACATCGCGGCCTTCTACCACGGTCTACCGGTGAGACGCTTTCCCGGAGAACTACATTTCACGCCATGGGAAGAGGAAAGGAAGGCGAAGGCGAAAGGTGATGGTGGTAGTAGTAGCAGCAGCGAGTTTATAGGCTTGGCATTATACGGGGAAGAAGAGACCTGCGCGCGCCGCATCCGAACCAGGACGTGTCCGGACGGACGGACAATTCTCGGAAACAGATTAACCTCAACGACGTCCTCGACGTCGCAATCGATATCCTGCCCGAGGACGCGCACTCGCTCGTCATGCTCGTGGACCACGACGTCTACGAGGACGAGGACGACGACTTTCTGCTGTGGCCGCGCGTACGGCGGGAGTCGCGTGTGTGTGGTTTCTTCGGCGACATATGATCCCGGGCTAGATGCGCGGGCGGGTAAGGTATTGATCGTGCGCACATGTGGCCCCCTTTTTTTTCGCATTGCGGGGGATTTACCGATGTGCTTTGTGAGGAGCAAGGGGTGGGTTTACGGGGGAATAAGGGGAGGAAGAAGAAGAAGAAGAAGAAGAGGTTGGAATTTGAGATGAGTGATGATTCGCCGATTCGCGAAGCTGTCCGGAAAGCGAAAGGGGCGAATGAAATGGGTGATGGGTTGTGGTTCTCCCGTGTGGCGCGCACGCTGGTGCATGAGCTCGGGCACTGTTTCGGGGTGGACCATCGTGTTTACTACGCGTGTGTGTCATGCAGGGCACGGCGGGGATGGCTGAGGATGTGAGACAGCCGCCGTATCTCTGTCCCGTATGTTTGGAGAAGCTTGTTCATGCCGTAGTCGGCGAGCTCGGCGATGGGAATGAGGATGTAAAGAAGGGGGGGGGGGGGGGGGGTGTCAAGGATAGGTATAGGGCTTTGGCGAGGTTCTGCGAGACAAGGAGGGATGTTGGGCTTTTCGCGGCTTATGAAGCTTGGGTTAGGACTAGGCTTGGGCAGTTGTGACTTGTATAAGTGTGACTGCAAGTTTACCTGATATCTATCTGTCTGCCCTTGGAACTGCATCGCAGGGTTCACGAAGGAACGGCGAGTAACAAGTTGGATACAACTTTGAGACTGCTGGATCAAAGGTTTTCTTTCGAAGGCGGTCAACCAAATAAGCCCGCTTGGCTAAGTGGTATAGCGTGTCACTAGTATTATCTAGATGTCATGACAAGATCAGCGGTTCGATTCCGCTAGTGGGCAAACGCGAGTTCTCTCTCTGTTTACTTGCAATATTCCGAATTGGTGTAGTGGCTAACATTTGACGCTCTCATCATTTGAATTGAATTCGATTCATTCACTTGAAGGTGCCGTCAAGCCCGGGGTTCGATTCCCCGATTCGGAGATTTTTGTTTTGTTTTGTTTTTTCAGTGTATTTGATGGTTTATTCCTATCAAACTAAAAAGTCCTCCTCATCAACTACGTACGAGTAGGTAATCCACCACCAGTTTTTCTTTTTCGTACGGAAAGATAGGGGGGAGACAAGGCAATAATAAATAGGCTAGTCCCTCCCGTCCCGGATCGCGGCCAGGTGCCGGCCGGCTAACATGCTATATGCGGGATACCTAGTACCGGTCGAGCAGCGGGAACAGCTCGGCGGACCCGAGCCGAGCACGTTGTTGTAGGTATCTAGTACCAGCCAATAAAGACGGAATGCAATAAATCCTTATTGCCCAAGGCTGCCGTCTCCAGATTGTGTGACAGGCAATGGCATGAGTGGGAACGTCCTACCCACCCTGCGGATTCAAGGCGTCTAACTAACTTGCCCTCATATGCAGATCCGAAAGCCGAGGACATCTGCAAGGTATAGTGATTGTGACGAGTGCGATTAGGTTAACGTCATGCAGTACTTACTGCATTAAAGACTGGCCAGTTATTCATTGAGATCACCCAACCTCGGGTTCCTCCTCATAAGGTGATTTGAGCAACCGCTGCTTAGACCGTATAATCATCTCCCTCAGCCCCGTGACAGCCATCTCCTCCCGCCCTTCGTGTAGCGCGTAGTCGATTCCCTGAAAAGCCGACATTTCATCATCTATCCCAGCATCCAGCTTCCATCCGATCAGACGCTGAAGACATTCCCTCGCTCTCCTTGTAGTCTTATGTTCGGTGATATCAAGTATCATCTCTTCCAGCTTGTCCGTCTCGGCCATAACGGCGCGATCACGCACGTCTCTCAGCAGAGCTTCGAAAGCCGAGATGTCCTCGGGAGTAGGGTTCCTATCTTTTACCATGCCGCCTGTTGTCCTCCGAATCGCACGCCTTAGTTCTCCTACGGGCGTTAGATCGTCTGTGGATTTCGACCGGATGTCCAACCCTTCGATACGGACGCGACGGAGCATATTCATAATCTCCTCGTTCCCGATCCGGCCCGTGGCGTGAAGGACGTTCAACCGCTTGTTGTTGGCGATAGCGCACCGCGCGCCCTTGTTCAGGAGCATCTGCACCATGTTTCCTTTGACCTCCCAGATCGCTTTCAGGAGCGGGGTGTTACCGAAGTGATTCCGCGCATCTATCA
Source organism: Poronia punctata (assembly GCA_022579005.1). NCBI lineage: Eukaryota > Fungi > Ascomycota > Sordariomycetes > Xylariales > Xylariaceae > Poronia > Poronia punctata. The sequence continues at coordinate 224,561 of MU401475.1, forward strand.
CAGACCAGGCCCCGAACCGCATGCAGAGGTCGACGCTTCTGGCCACGGCCGGGGATCCGGCCGGTTGATTCGCGAGAATGTGGAATACCGTGTCGCCGTAATCGTTGACTGCCGCGGCTTCGGCGCCCCGGCCGAGCAGGTACTCGATGATCCGAGCGTCCTCCTCCTCCTCGAGACTGCGCGATCGGCAGGCTTTGTGTAACGCCGTTTCCCCGCCCTTGCCGCGCTGGTTGATGTTGCACCCGGCGTCGAGTAGGGCGGATGCGAAATGCGCGAGGCCGCAGTATGCTGCCATGTGGAGAGCGGTCTCGCCCTGTCGGTCTAGCTTGCGAACGTCGGCCTTGTGACGGAGGAGGAACTCGAGCGCTTCGTGGTTGTTGTGTAGACAGGCTAGGTGCAGGGGTGTGAAGCCGGATGCGTCGAGGGTGTTGAGAGTGGACGTGTCCGTCTTCATGGCGTGGCCGAGGTCGCCTTTACTTCGGACCGCCTCGTGAAGTAGAAGTGGGCGTATTTCGTCGTCGTCGTCGTCGACTAGCTCGACAACGCGGTTTAAAGTATATACTTCAAAATCGGATAGATTGTTGGTACGGTTAAATAAGATTGTCCTCGCTCGGGCGACAGCATTACTATCACGGTAAGTTTTAATCAAGGGGCTCGTTTAATTGTTTCTTCGTCATCTGATTATGTAAAGAGGACGTATGAAACTTACTTGGCTGCTCTGGTATCTTTTAATATTCCGTTGAAGCGGTTGATCAGGACCAAGACGATGGATAACTGGTTGTAAACCATGGCATACTAAAATATCCATGTTAATTGATATGCATATGCTACTTTCGATCCATACTTCGAGTAGCATATATACCTCGATCACAGAACCACCCTGCGGGTCCAAGTCTGTGGCGGTATAATTCTTTTGAGAAATGTACTTTAAGACGTCTTCGGTCCTCGGTGATCTCAACGCAGGCCATATCGGATCATTGCTCGGCCAGACGACGGGGAGGCGCAAGGACGTGCTGATGCCGGTCAAGGCGCTCACGGAAGCCTTGAACAAGACGGCCCGGTTCCATAACCAGTTTGGGAACTGGTAATCCACCCGGAAGGATACTCGCGGGACACTATAGTCGCACTCGCGGCAAGGGAAGAGCCATCTAGTGACGTTTGAGTGATATATCGACAGTCTTCCCGGTACGACGCCAACGTTGATCTCCAGTCCTATTTTTGCTTGGGGTTGGTGACACGAGCAGGTACAAGTACTATGTGGATTCTCGAGGAGAAGAGCTGGTCCCAAAGACGTCGGGTCGAAATGTGTGGCCGTGGAATCGGGATTGTCATACACTGCAAGTTGTTGATTTATTGGTTCAGTTTCTCCCGGGTCCGTCGAACCTGTTATGGGGGTACTTGGCGATTCCTGAACGACAGCATCGCGTATTTGTGACAGGAGCTTGCTATGGGTACTATAAACGTGTTAGACAGAGCAGAGATAAGAGAAGAAGAAGGTGGTTTACTGTAATGTTTGATCCATGAAGATTCTCGTGGCAGATTCCATGTGTGACTGAATCGATCGTGCCTGGTTGTAAAGGTGCAAGACCTTGTGCCGTTTCCACGGCCATGTCGCTCTGAAGGACTTCAGATTGCCCTTTGACTCGTCTGATAGTCTCTGGCAATCTGTAGCTAGCACATTTAATTCCAGTAACAGAGAGTCAAGTTTGGTTCTCAGAATCTTCATGTAGTATGGCTCTTCTTGTGCAAAGACGACTTGCGTGCTACCAGTAGCGGGAGAAAACAAGCCGAGAGTCTCTTTCGTATGATGATAGCGTGCGACGAGAATCTCTAGCTTATCAACGGTCCAGTTAGCATCCAGCCTCAGGGTTCCTGTCGATGAGAAGTCTGGAAGTCGAGTTTTACCTCGAATATCAAATCCTCGAGTTCTTCTCTAGAGTTAGATACGGCTCGTACAACCCCAATGATCTTCGGGACCGCAGCTAGAGTCTGGCCTATAGCGATGAAGCTAGCTACTGCCCCGACTACTTCCATTTCGTTTTTGATCAGATCCAATGCCAGCAAATTGCTCGCGAGGTACGGTCAATAGCATCCCAATGCTGAAGGGTGATATGATGACCGGCACCGGGCGAACAGGGGAAGACACCGTTCCGCGCAACATCAGGCCGATGTCGATAATACTAAAGAGCCTGAAAACCGTTGTCCATTACCTAACCTAGGAACAAGCTAGGTTCCTTCTCTGTCTGCTTAGAGTCCAGGGCCCTGCACATGTAAACTCGGTAACAGGAAGCGGAGAATCGTTCAGACCTTTCCGCTTCCGTCTTCTTCAATCCTTCAATCTGGGACTAAGATACGCAGTGGGAACCTTACCCACCTTGGTAGGCCACCGTGGTCCGTACCCCTCAGTTCTAGAACAATATCAATCATATCCAGCATCTTCCTGTCCGAAGAATACTTTGATACACGATGTTTGCGAGTCGCCGAACTGTTAAACATAAATTACCTAACCTAGCTCATATTAGTAGAGAAAATGAGCCATCCATTTGACAAGGTCCCGCGCCGAAAACATCGTCTTGGCACCAGTCTCATTGTTAACACATAGCAGGTCGTTATTGTCGGGGCTGGTCCGGCAGGTCTCCTTCTCGGTCTTCTCCTCTCACAAGAGGGGATCTCGGTCGATATTCTAGAAGCATCGCATGAACTGGATACCCAACCAAGAGCTGCTTATTACGGTCCCGCCGCAATTCCGGATCTGAAACGGGCGGGGATATTAGATGAAGTCCGCTGTCGAGGGTTGTCTCCAAGCTTCATGAGCTGGAGGAAATGGGATGGCTTCGAGACAATTGCTACCCTGGATGGCGAGCTTTTGCATCATGTCGATGGTCAAGACTTGCGCAAGGCATGTCTTCCCTTGAACGATCTTGCTCATCTCATCCTCGAAAGATTCTCTGCCACGTCTTGTGGCAACATATTCTGGAGACATCGGGTTGTGAATTCGGGACAGGATGATAGCCGAGCTTGGGTTGATGTGGAAGTAGAGGAGGAGACAGGGGTGAAGTCGCAGAGAAGGATGTATGGTGATTATGTCGTGGGTTGCGACGGAGGGAGAAGTGCCGTACGAAAATCATTGTTCGGCGAAAGCTTCCCTGGCTTTACCTGGAATAAACAGATTGTCGCAACTAACGTATGTGAAGTCTATCATATGTGATGTGTTGTGTACATGAACTTACATATTCGCAGATCAAGTACGACTTCCTCAAGCACGGTTTCCGTGACTTGACCCTGGTTATCCACCCAGACCACTTCTATGTCAGCACCTCCTCGGATAAATGGGAGTATCTTGCTAACACTTGCACATAGCTCGTAGCTAAACTCAGCTCGGATGGGTTATATCGGGTGACGTACGGCGAGACGCCGGGATACACGCTAGAAGAGATGAGGGCAAGATTGCCTCTAAAGTTCGAAATGATACTTCCAGGCCACCCCAAGCCGGGGGATTACGAGGTAGTGAACATGGCGCCGTACAAGATACACCGTAAGTCCATTCTCTGTTTTCGTGATTTCTATCGAAATGCTGACAATGGATTTACCATAGAACGATGTGCGCCAACCTTTCGTAAAGGCCGGATTCTCCTCGCTGGCGATGCTGCTCACCTATGCAATCCATGGGGTGGACTAGGGATAACGGGAGGATTTGTCGATGTCGGGGGATTGTACGAATGCCTAGCGGGTATATGGCACGGTAAAGCAGATGACTCCATCTTGGACCTATACAGCGAGAAGAGAATGGCTGTATACAAAACAATGATAGATCCAGCTACACAGGCCAACTTCAGGCGCACGACCGACTCTGACCCCGCCACGCTATTGGATCGAGACCCCTTTCTACAGGCCTGCAAGCGAGGAGAGAGTGACGAGGCTGTTAGGAAAGAACTGCTACTCTCGAGCTTGAATATTCGCCATGATTTCACCCAATACTATAGATAGATAAAGGTCTTATATATATATATGATTTCACCCGTGCTATTGGGATTTAAACATGTGTTTGCTGGAGATATAAAAATGTCATCGAGAATATGTAGGCAGAATGCGCTGCTTTACGTTGCGTTGGAATGGAGTGTGAATGTGATGTTAATGTTAATGTTAATATTGATGTTGATGTTGTCGTTGCCAATCTCATCTACTGCGTTGTGTTCGCCGGCGTCAGCTGTAAAGGGCTAATTTTATACGATAACCCACTGTCAATCATACCGATTCAGGTTAGACTGACATTGCGCCGCGTTAGCGCGTTATTCATATCCTTGGCAATTAGTCTGCAATGTCGCACCCCGCGGACCGGGAATGACCTTCCATGACAATTTACATAATTACCTACGAGTACGAGTATGCTTCCGGCATCGCGCCTTCCTGGGGCGTATTCGGGACTGCACCATACGAAAACATTCACTCGGGTTTCAAAAGTCGGGGTATCCTTACCGTGTGTCAGCATCTGACCTACGGAACTCGTCGCCGTGCTCTCCTCCGTCCTTGAACTCACTCTTCTTAATTCTTTGAACAATCATGCTGTGTATGGCCATTTTGCCAAACACAGCGGGCTCGTCAGAGGATGTTTCTCGCTAACTTTCTTGGAAACACTTCGAGACGGAAGGGTACTCCTAAGGCTAGCCGGTCGAAATCTCAAAGTGATGGGTTCACAACAGAAACGCCACCGGCGCCTACCACATCCCCGACCTCGTCATCTCTGTCAATCGAAGGTTCCAAGCCGAATTTCTTGTTTGATGAATCTCAACTTCCGCCTGTCGCGCCGACTCCGAGCGATGTCGCAGACCTCAACAATGACCTGACTTCCCTCTGCGCCCTATTCCCTGACATTCAGGTGGAAGTGTTTCGGGAGATGCTGTCCAACTTCTCCGACGAATCAAAACTGTTCGTCATCACCGATATGCTACTCAAGAACCCGACAGTCTACGTAAAGGGACGCCGTCGGGCCGTCGATCGAGACCCGTCACAGAAGCTGGCGATTTGCAAAACCGATGCCTTCAGAAGCCCCGAATACAGGACGGCAGTTCGTACTTTGGCCTTACAGGAGTTCAAAGGTCTACCTAGATCCACCATCGACGCCGTACTCTCCGAATCAAACTACTCGTACCTCGACGCGCGCATCACTCTCGTCGAGCTATCGTCCAAGTCATGGAAATTTGCCTTGTCTTCCCTTTTATTCCGTCGAAAGCCTGTCACTTCTACCGAAGCCGAGACGCACCCCTTGGTATATTGGAAGGCGAACGAGCATGGCGTCCTTTCACCTTCGATCAAGTCGACTGGGAATGCCGAACTAGATCGAGAGCTATTCGACGAACTCATACTACCCCTTTTGAGACGCGATAAGGAAAAGAAGGAGAAGACAGATCGGGCTCTTGCCATGTCTATGCAGCTAGAGGAAGCCGAGGATTGTGACGCGACGTATGAATGCGCCTGCTGCTATACTGATTCCATCTTTGAAGAGTTCACGACATGCAGTGCTGATGGGCATATGGTCTGCTTTCGATGCGTGCAGAATTCCATCACGGAATCGGTATTTGGTCAAGGCTGGCAACGCAACATCAACAAAGACACGGGAACTCTGCGGTGCCCGGCAATGTCCTCGACAGAGTGTGAAGGCTGCGTCTCGGCCGACCATATCCGCCGGGCCATGCAAGAGACAGAGAAAGGGGATGAGGTTCTGGAGAAGTTGGATCAACGATTAGCCGATCATGGTCTGATCTCAAGCGGGTTGCCCCTAATCCGCTGTCCGTTTTGCAGCTATGCCGAAGTCGACGACCTATACGTGCCTAGGAGCTCCCGGCGGCTCAGGGTTCGAGCAAGCAGTGTGATGAACGTTTCGCTCCTTCTTTTCGTCGTCATACTCTCTCCCGTCGTCGTGATACTAGGCATTCTATCGCTCATCGTACTTGTGCTCTGTCTAAGTGGGTCGTTTAGGTCCTTTATGGGGGAAAACTTGGCGGCGGCGCTCAAACGACATGAGCGTCGTCGACGTGGTTTGAGATTTACATGTCAGAATCCAAAGTGCCAACGCTCATCCTGCCTGTCATGCTCGAAAGCGTGGGTGGATATCCACGTATGTCACGAATCATCTCTAATCGCGCTCCGGACGCAGGTGGAGCAGGCCATGTCGATGGCCGTCAAACGTGTCTGTCCGCGATGTAATACATCGTTCGTCAAGACGTCGGGTTGCAATAAGCTCGTCTGTCCCTGCGGGTACAAGATGTGCTATGTCTGCCGCAAGGACATCGGTGGCCCTACCGAGGGCTACCAGCACTTTTGCCAGCATTTCCGACCCGAGGGCGACGGCAGACGATGCAGGGAATGCGACCATTGCAATCTCTGGGAGACGGAGAACACGGACGCCATCCTGCGCAAGGCGAAAGCAGATGCGGAGCGCAGATGGAGAGAGACTGAACGCAGAGAACTCTCTAATGCGGAGAAGGCGTACCTCGAGAGCGGCGTGGGTAATGCCGTTGGAGGAGGGCTTGGTGTGCGTCAAAAGGGCGCCCTCGGGAGTCTGTTTGATAATGCCAGGTTGCCGAGTACTGAGGAAATTTTTGATTTTGTCGTGGAAACGTTTCTTGTTTGATTATCGTACATGTCTACCTATCTATTAGACTACTCAGGCATAGGCGAAATTGGAGTTGGAAGGACATGCATAACAAGGCGGAACGCAGGAAAACCCGGTCTTTTTCTTCTTAGAGATTGGGCATTTGGGGCGTTTTTGCTTTTCTCGAGATTGGAGCTTGGAGATGGGATTATACATTGACACTTGTTGTTTACACTACGTTAAAAACCAACAGCATCATACCTGCATACGAGGATAAGCAAGAATTACAGGATGGAATAGTTTTTTTTGAAAAAAATTGCTTTAAAACATGCCTTTGAATTGATATTATGTGTGTATCTCTACCTCTGGAGTGGCCTTTTTTCTGTTTTCTCTCTTCTCTGTTTTGTATTGATTAGGGCGAGATGACGAGGCTAGGGCATAATGACCTAAACCGCCCAGCTTAACTGTTAGATCATATCTAAAGTAGGTATACTCGTGATATGTATGAGTAAGGCTAAAAGGGTAGGGTGACAAAGAACTAGGTAGTTACTTTAGTTGGCCCAGAAACGGGACCTCGTGGAATGTAGGATGAAGAGGGGTATTTCATGCCCAACGCTCAAAAAATCGCTTACGGTACTTCCCTACCTTCTTTTTCAAGTTGGGGGTGGAATGATAAACAAATCGAAGTTATTTTTACTAACCACTTAAAACCAACTAACGGTAACTTCTTTTCTTTTTCTTTTTCTTTAGTTTGAACTGTAGTTTTAATTTGAGGGCGAAAATAAAATGGACAAGATAGGGGGGGATGTAAATCTTCCAACATGACTAGTAAATCTAACCGAATAAAGAACAGATTCCGTAGAAGAAGGAAAACCATATTTATATATAACAGGGGGGGTTAGTGTTACCATGTAGAGTCAGGGGAAACATGTCCGAGCACTCCATTATCACGAATCTTATTAGCATCGAGCATAATACCTACTCGTACGTGTTTTTTTTTTTTGCCTGTAGGATGGATGCCAGCATATCCAGGAGACTACAGTGTCCGACAGGTACATGCAGGATTTACGAGGAAATGAAATACAAGAAGAGTTTATCGACGCGCGAAAGTTTGTCGTCACCACCTCCGCCTTCTGAGATAAAAGAGCATTTGGTTCGAGGACAACGTAGCGCGTCTGTTGAGCATGGCGCATATTCACGGATTAGGTACAAGTCACCAGCACAACCATATTGTTATTTCATATCGAGTCAAATGATTGATCGGTATATAAATACCTCTTTCCCTAAAACGTCTCCAAGGGAGATAGATAGATAGGTACCCGTATACACTCAATAATTCTAATACCAAAATAGTGAAGAACGGCAGTCAATTCACCTCTTTTGTCTCTGTCATCGTAATTACTCTCGTCCTCGCTCCCGATTCTCCCTCCTCTCTGCCAGGTATGGCCAAATCCGTCAAGGATTGTTTCTCCGTCATCACAGCCCCGGTTTTCGATATATCTAAGGTAGGTAGGTAACCTAGCAGGATTAACGGCGGGGAGTAAAAGGATTCTCCCTATCCGCTAGATTATTAAAGTCCCTCCCATTCTTGTGTAGACGGGTAGACTTATCAAATCTTTTCTCTAGACGCGCACGCCACTCAGACTCGGGTTCGTAGTAGACTTCAGCTTCCATCTTCTCGTCTTGTTTAGGTTCTCTCTTGGGAGTTTTATTGGTTGGATGATGGGTTTTATGAGATTGAGACTGAATATCAGACATTTTTCTTAATAAGTGTACAAGTAAAGCGTGTTTGGAAAGTTATTTAGGTTTGGGGGGGGGGGGGGGGGGGGGGGTTTTTTTTATTTTTTTTTTTTTATTTTTTTAACAAAATTTTTTAAAATTTGCCGATAAAAAAAAAACAATTATTATATTTTTTTTAAAAAAACCCAAAAAAA
>MU401475.1:233096-249832 GCA_022579005.1 Poronia punctata
CGCCCCGCGGCCCCCGCCCCCCCCCCCCCCCGCCCCCCCCCCCCCCCCCCCCCCCCCCCCCCCCCCCCCCCCCCCCATCTTTTCTCTATTTTTTTGAAGTTGGAGATCCATATAGTTACGAATATGCCCTTATATAATATACCCTTTACGTAGATGTTAGAACCATACCACGAACTACATCTTTCTCATTCCTGGCCATTTTTCTTTCTTTGTCTCTCTCTCTCTCTCTCTGTCAGGAATGCGTTTATTGAAAACGACCCAAGAGTCTGGTCTAGCGGTACGAATATACCCAAGTGTATGTATGCTACCACTTGATTAAATTCCTGATGATGGTACACGAGCTCTCGATAAAACAACAACACGAGAAACGGTTTCCCGTAACACGGATGAGTAAGTAAAGACTTCCAAGGAACTCATGTGTAACTTCCCCCTTTATCGCCCCTTTTTTCATATATTCTTGTCTAGAGAGCCCTGCCTCCCATCGGTGAAGACGATTCATGCAACCGGGACTCTGGGTTTGTTACAGTAAGTGAATAGATTAGACGGAAAGGAAGATTGCGGGCGGGTAGTGGGAATTGACTCCCGAATTCTTCAGTCAGATGTGTTGGACTGCCTGCTCATAACAACAGTTTCTGCAAGATGGAGCTCCAAAAGTGAAGAGTTTGAGTACATAAAGGATAGTTATCAGCTCGTAGAAGTCGTGATCATGAAAAGACTCATCTTAACTCATCTCATCCTCTCTCGATTCAAGAACAACAGAGAACAACAGAGAAGAAGAAGAAGAAAAGTCTCACTCACCTCTAATATACCCTACATAACCCCTTACCCATCCATCCAACCAACCATGCCAAAAACAAACCACACACAAGATAAGTCCGTAAACATCCCCCCTCCCCTCCCCCACCTTTTCAATAATCCCATCCTATCTAACTAACCCCTTTACTCCCCCCAGCGACAAAGACAGCCGAGCCGGCAGACGCGCAAACCGGTCGGAACCCGACCGTCATCAACGCGAGCGTAGCAACCACATAGTGCGCAACTACCTGGGCGCCAACAAGCCGGGGACCGAAGTCCCCGTATCCATAGCCAGCGGCGACCGAGAACTAGACAGGGAGCGGACCAGGCACGAATGGGAAGAATACAACAAAGTCAACACCACGGGCTTCGGCCCCGCCACTGTCAAAGACCATTATCGACATCCGCACAGACAATATAGTCCGCCCCGGAATAGCAGTGCCGCGCGTGTTGCGGCGCGGCATGGGTTGGATTATGACCAGGGGGTGGTGGTGCGTCAGGATCATGGTCATGGAGCTTCGAGTAGTCGCCATCGTCGTGGTTCCTCGAGTAGTCGCCACCACCATGATGATGATGATCATCACTCTAGAAGAGCGTCGAGTTCGAGACAACATGTAAAGGAGAAGGGGAAAGGGAAAGAGAGAGAGCGCGACCATGGACATGGACATGGAGAGAGGGATAGGGAAAGGGAAAGGGATAGGGACGCTGCCGTAGATTTTGAGATTGTCAAGGACGGCAAGACGAAGTATCATCCTAAAGGTGCTCAGAAGGGTCTCGCTTATACTCTTACATAGGTCGGATGACAACTCGGGCGTACCTAAGGAGAGCAGAGAACCTGGCGAGTATCTGAATATCTTTCAGGGTGGGTGCGACTACCCGGTAGAAGGCGTCATGTTGGGTGCCTCCATAGGTAGTCTATGCATACTCTTGGACCTTCGTTTATCTTTGCTCTGTTATTACAGACAAGGTTATTAGAGGGTGGTTTTAGGATTTGGGAACTTTTTGTCTTTTTGGAAACTATTCATGTTAGTGGAAGAGTTTGATAGTTACTTGAATAGTTTTTTACTACCTATTACAGCACTGAGATAAACTGGACGTGGCTCTTTAGCACCAGATTCCGCACCCGCCACCACAAAGTGAATACAGAGTGTGACTGCGCAAATATAAAAAAAAGGCAAGATCCGCCTTAAATTGTACCTAAGAGGATATAAACAATAAAATGGCTATAAACATAATCATGTCCGTCCCCCTAATATTATCGTACATTAAGTATGGTAGGCCGTTCAACTAGGAAAACATATCCCTACAACTTTCCCTTTGAGCCTTCGGCCAGTTCGGCCGCCGCGCCAGAGATGGCAAGCTTGCCAGTCTCCTTGACCTTGGCCTGGAAGATGACCTTGCCGCCTTCCTTCCACATCTCCGTCACGAGAGTTTGACCCGGGAATACCGAACCAGCAAAGCGGACCTTGATGTTCTTGTACGGGCCGAAGCTCTCGTACACAGCCTTGCCGGCGATGCCCATGAAGCACAAGCCGTGCAGGATGGGCTCCTTGAAGCCACCCATCTTGGCAAAGCTGGGGTCGATGTGGAGAGGACTGTAGGGGGGCAGAGAGGTTAGCCAAAAAATCAACATCGAGAAAGCAAGAACACGACTGCTTGTGATGACTTGAACAAAGTCAATACAAAGGGGGGGAAAGGTCACTCACTTATAATCGCCGCTCAGACGGTAAACCGCGGCCTGCTCCGCTGTTGTAGGGGACTCCACAACGACGTCAGGAGCCCTCTTTGGTGGGGCATTAGCCGCCGTGGCAGCGCCGCGGTCGGCAGGCTTCTTTTGGCCACCGAAGCCACCGCAACCACGGAGGAAGACGGTCGACTCGTTGTAGAAGAGCTCCTCACCGTTCTCGGCGTTAACCGTGGTGACACCGCTCTTCAGGATGGCGGCCGACCCCTTGTCGACTACCTCGAGCAGTTTGGCGTAGTTCTTGGTCTTGGCCGCCGTTGGGATCGGGAACTTCTTGATCTCCAGGTATTGCTCGCCGTGAAGAAGCATCATTGGCGAGAAGTTTGGCACTACGTCGTCGAAGCTGAACGGCATGTCCGCGTCAAACTGAGGAATGACACCGTAGGTAGGGAGTACCTGGAAGTCCTCGTGACCCTCGAACACGTAGGGAAGCTCAGTTCGCTTGGCGCCGATGCCCAAGTTATACAGCATGGAATCACGGTCAGTGTAAGAGAACTCAGTTCCTTCCGACTTGGCCTTCTTTGCCTTCTCCTGCGCTTCGAGGTACTGGTTGCCCTCGCTAGACTGCTAAATCGAAAAAAACAAATGGTCAACTTCAAAAATCAAATTGGAGCTATCCTAGTATTATCACATATGTACAATAATTTTATCGTAACTAGCATCGAGGAGAAGAAAAGCTCATACCTTGGATGCTCCGCTTCTATTGCTGAGATTTTCCATGACCTTCTCGATCGAAGACGACGTCTTCTCCGGGTTATCAGCCCGGCCATCCTCGAAGTCAACAATTTTTTCAAGCTTCTGGAGGACTGCCTCAGGCTCTAGCTTGACGTCTAGCGGGAAGCCAACACCACCAGATCGCTGCCACCTCGTCTTACCCACCCAGCCGGAACCAACTTCGTAGAGGCCGTTCGTGGGGTCCTTGGGGATCTTGTCACTGCAGAGAGCGAGGACAACGGGCGCTATGTAGTCGGGCTTGAAGGCCTGTACTAGCTCAGGGGGGAGGATGGTGGCCGTCATCTGTGTTCCGGCATTGGGGGCGATAGTGTTAACGTAGATGTTGTACTTGGCACCCTCGAGGGCGATGGCTCGGGAGAAGCCGAGAATAGCCAGTTTCTGGAGATATAATCATTAGCATATGATAACAATTAGGTATAGAGTTAAACTCGTCATAACTTACAGCTGCAGCATAGTTGGCCTGGCCAAAGTTGCCGTAGATACCGCTTGTGGAGGTAGTATTAATGATGCGACCGTACTTCTGCTTGAGGAAGATGGGCCAGGCAGCCTTGGTGACCTTGTAGGTACCCCGGAGATGGACGTTCATGACGGGATCCCACAGGCTGTCATCCATGTTGTTGAACGCCTTGTCACGTAGGATACCGGCGTTGTTGACAACAATGTCAAGGCGGCCGAAAGCATCGATGGCACCCTTGACAACTACGTCGCCGTCTTCAGAGGAAGCCTTGACACCAACAGCCTTGCCTCCCAACTTCTTGATCTCCTCCACTACAGTGTCGGGGTTCACGAGATCGTTAACGACAACAGATGCGCCAGCCTTGGCGAAGGCAAGGCAGTAGGCACGACCGATACCAGCACCACCTCCAGTAACCAGAGCTACACGACCGGTGAAGTCGATCTTCTCGCCCTGGGGGCTGGGGCCCAACTTCATCGACTCTTCCAACAGACCAACAAAGTCGTTGACTCCAGAGGGGTGCTGGGGGTTGGTGAAGTCGATCACCTTGTTCCACTGCTTGATGATGGCGCCGGGAGTGTAGCTCTCGTCAGCCTTTAGCAACAGTCCATTTGACCGTTCCCATCTGAACTTGGCAATGTGGCCACCGCCGGCTTCGAAGATCGAGCCGTTCTCGGACGTGTTGTTCTTGTGGACCAGGACAGCCACCAGGGGCACAACCCAGTCGGGCTTCAGGTTCTCCAACATGTCCGGCGGCATGACGGTTTCCGTCATACGGCTAGCGGCAATGGGAGCAATGACATTGGAGATGATGTTGTATTTGGCGCCCTCCTTGGCGAGCGTCTCGGTGAAGCCAACCATGGCCAGCTTAGCGGCCGAGTAGTTGGCCTGGCCAAAGTTGCCGAACAGGCCGGCGGCCGAGGCAGTGTTGATGACACGACCATACTTTTGTTTGCGGAAGTGAGGCCATGCTGCACGGGCGCACTTGTATGCGCCCTTGATGTGTACCTTTACGATCAAGTCCCAGTCATCATCCTTCATGTTCTTGAAGCTGATATCACGCAGAATACCCGCGTTGTTGATGAGGATATCGATGCGACCGTAGTTCTTGATGGCGGTTTCGATGATCCTCTCGCCGAATTCTACGCTGTCATAGTTGGCTACGGCCTCGCCACCGGCGGCTTTGATCTCGTTGACGACTACATCAGCGGCCTAGAAATTATTAACACTTGTCAGTCTTTTCGTGTTCATTTTCCCAACCAGGTGGAGAGACGGAGAGCGAAAGTGTAAAAATGTACCTTTGTCGAGTTGCCCTCGCCCTTGAAAGAGCCACCTAGATCGTTGACCACGACCTTGGCTCCCCTTGAAGCGAAGAATGTGGCATATGCTTTTCCCAGACCACCGCCGGCGCCCGTGACGACAGCGACTTGGCCGTCGTAGCGCAATTGTTCCGCCATCGTGTAGCTTACAAACCTAGATACACTGAATACCGGGTATTGGCAATGACGAGGGGGTAGTAAGTAAAGAGGGAATGAGAGATAATGGGAGAAATGAAGAGAGAGTGATGGTTGCGGATGCGAGGTTGAAGTAGTCTAGTAAAGTAATACTAGCAACTGGTGTTGCGCCGGGTAAAGTGGCTTAAAAGCGTGAGGTTTAGTTACGCAATTACTGCCGCCTCTGATCTCCGCTGAGGAAATCAGCCGAGGCAGCTCCCCAGAGCTGTTAACTGAAATTTGCCGAGGACACTCCAAGAAGCTTGTTGGCCGAGCACAGGGAAGGTTCGCTATACCTTATAAGGTTAGTCAACCCCGGACGCCCTGTCTCTTTCTAGTGCAAAGCATACTAACTACAATCGTAAGCCTGGGGAGTTCACATGTCAAAAGCCAGACTAGGTTAGGATCTGTTGAAACAAGAATGAGGTCATGGGGACGGGAAGCAATATTTGAGATTAGGGACGCGATTTGTCGAGTCTGTTTGTGATATCGATATTCATCGAATAATATGTTGATAGATCCAAGACAAGTCTGATTGATTATTAGGCAGCGCTACATGTTTCCAGAGAGGAACACCCCCGATAGTAAAGCCGAGTTATTCTCGAAAAAGGCATTATTAACGCGACGGCTATCTCCGCTTTACAGTGCAAAACAGCAGGAAATTATTCAGGTAGGTACCTGTGCAGCCTGTGCTCGCCCTAATAATAAGCAAGTTCCTCATCGCGCTTACCCCCGCAGACAAAAGGTAATCATCGTAGGTATTTTCTGTTTGATGCTTCCGTCTGCATTCCCGCGGTCGCCTAGGTTAGAAAGCTGCTAACTAAAAGCGCAACATTCGTCGTAGTATTGATACCCCAGCTCCCGGATACTTTACCGAAGCCTAGCCCGAAACCCTGCCACCTGCCTATGTTCAGAACTGAGTGACTTTTTGCGGCTGCAAATCGGAGAATACCTTAGGTTATTGACAACTTAATTCCCAAGTATACAAATTTTTATTTATCTTCAGCATCTAGTCTACCCTTCTGCTAGGACCTTTTGACAATTTGATTAAAACTGAAGAGTGTCCTATTCCACCTTCAAAACTCCGAACCAGTCGGACTCCAACCTCGATAATTTGTTACCCCAGCTAGCCGACGTGAGACTGCGGGGTTCCGCATACATACTTACACAAGCCCTCTCTTAAAATATTTTGGTGCAAGTATGAATGAAATTCCAAATGGCGACAAAATTCGCAGATATGAAATTGGCCCTTACCATAGACCGAGCGACTCGAACCCGGGAAACGATAGCCTGGCTTTATACACAAGGGCGATTGCACAAAGTAAGTACGCGTAGGTCTGCGGGGCAAATGAGGGCATCGTCTCCACAGAACCCCTGACAACTCGCTTCCCGTCTATCTATCTGTACGTTGTAAGTAACACAAACAAACGGGATGTGTTCATCGTCAGCGTCATCGTACAGCTACATAGGATAGCTATTCAACTCTACTCGTCACAGAAACCACCATATTTAAAACCAAGGTACAGCCGGACTCTTACTCCTACGCTCTTTCCCGCCCCTGATACGGATTAACCGACGAAACACCACCCCCAAAAAAACAACATTCCAGGGTACAACATGGAAACCGAAAACAAAAGGCCAGAACCAGAAATCGTCGACGACAAAAGCGAGATATGTATCCCCTTCATCCTAGAGCGACTACACGCGCATATATCGACCGGCTCGGAACGGCCCTTCATCATCGGTCTGAACGGCGTCCAAGGCGTAGGCAAGACGACGCTTGTCCGTAAACTCGCCGATACCTTGAGCCAGGAAGAGGGCCTGCAGACCCTGGTCTGCAGTATCGACGACTTCTACCTCTCGCACGACGACCAGGTTGCGCTCGCGCAATCTAAGCCCGATAATCCGTTGGTACAAGTCAGGGGTGAACCTGGTATGTTCCTGTCCGCGCCCTCCTTTCGCTAGACAACGCTTTATGTACTGCCCCCTTATGTACCTACCTAGGTATATGCCAGAGCACCATGTATTATACATACATATAAATAATAATAAATGCATTTCTCTGATATGACCAACCCCAAAACTTCCAGGAACCCACGACATAGATCTATTGAAAGACTTCTTCGCAGCAATCCTAAGCCACAGTACGACGCGCGTGCCGCAATACGACAAATCGCTGCATTCCGGAAAAGGAGATCGGCTCCCGCGCTCCGAGTGGCCCGAAGTCAACGCGCCCGGCCAGCCAAAAGTGCAAGTCGTCATCCTAGAGGGCTGGTGCGTGGGATTCCGGGCGGTGGCGCCGAACGAGGTGACCGACATGTTCAACAGACCTTCTCGCACCCTCGGCAGTCACGAGCTCCCACATTTGCAGTTCGTCAACGCCCGGCTTTTCCAATACGATGCCATCACAAACCTCTTGGATGCCTTCATCCATATAGATGCCGAGAACACCGAGTGGGTGTACGACTGGCGCCTCGAGCAGGAGGCCATGTTGCGCAAACAGCGCGGCGCCGGCATGACCGACGAAGAGGTCGTCAAGTTCGTCGACGCTTATTATCCCGCATACGAGCTGTTTACGGAGAATCTGCGCAACGGAGTGTTCGCTGACAAACTGCGTTGTCAGCTTAGATTAGTTGTCGGTAAGGATAGAAGCGTGAAAGAGTCGATAGTCCTTTAATCCCACGTTGTATCACTGTGACTGTTATTACTTCTATTATTGTAACTCTTTTTCTCTCTTCCGTAGGCCATGACCACATTGTATCTTGGAACTGCTGCCATCTAATAACTGGGACTTTAGCGGTGAACCCGCCTCGGTGGTAGGTAACAATGTATCAAAATGCCGGGTCCCAATCTGTCTGAACCGCGTCGCCTTTGTCAGACTAAGCAATATACTGCCATATAAAACAAAAGTGAGCCCCAGAACGCCGGCTCATGCGGTCGTAAAGTCGTGATATGCCGTACAATCCCCTAGGTTAACCGAAGCCGCCCGCCCGCCCGCCACGCGATTTCCCCGCTTTTCCATAGTGTCCGACATCCCCTCTTAGATGGCGGGAAATATCATTCCCTTGCAGATCGTGCACATAAATCTGCGCTCACCTCATCAAAATCAATCAAACTCCTTGCCCAAGATCATGCCTTCGCCCTCCGCTTTTAGCTCGGCGAGGGTTTGGCCGATGCCGTGGATCTTGTTCCGTACGGCTTCCTCCCGCTCTGCGATTTCGTTTTCAAAAGCGTCCACCATGGCTCGCTTGCTACTGCGCACCTCTTTGAACTGGCCCATGAGTTCTGTGAATCTCGAAAGAAACCAGTCCCCGGACGCTTCCCAATCTTTGATCGGCATCTTGGTAAAGAATTCTGCCTGGCTTGCTTCGTCTTGGTGGAAGAAGTGGTCCAATTTTTCTGGCAGGGTACCTCGATGGGCGTCAACCACAAACCTAGCTTCGGCTTGGGCCGGATCGTAATCGAATGCTTCCTGCTTCAAGGCGGCATAATCCATGGATGCAAGTGTTCCATCATCATAATCCAGTTCGTACGAACGCTTCTTCGTAGCTGCACGTCTCGTCTCGGATGGCTTAGGCATAGCGCTCTCGCGTAGACTTGTATTGTTCGCCAATGTCTTAGCAAATAGTTGTCGATTGACTTGCGTTTTCGGTTTTGGAACGGGTTGGGGCGACGGCTCTCTGCCAACACTCTCTTCTTCTGCCTCGTCCGGGTGACTGACCATAGGCGTGTCGGTGTCGGCAAAAATGGTAGATCTGCGTCCTGGTTGGTCCGGGACTACTAATCTGGGAAGGCGTTCTGGTTGTGTCTGTGTGATTATTGGCCGTGTCTGAGTCGCTTCCTCTGGGTCGGGATGACTTGGTTTCAGATATGGTTTGAGTCTTTGAGGTACAAGAGGCGGCGGCATCACAGAGGCGTCACCGTCTAGGAAACTGACTCGCTCTAAATACGACTCTCGCTTGGGTTGTCTAAGCGCCATGGTCTTTGGATGTTGCAGCCTTTTGGACGGCGACTTTTCCGGCGAAGTAGTGGACGAGCTTCCATCCGGATATGGGCCATGCTCGTTATCAGATGCCACCTCCTTCGAAGTACCTCGTTGGCTCCTAGCCTCAGGTGTTGAGGCGCTTCTGGTGAGATTGTTGCCGTCTAGGTGTCGAGCATCCCTTCCGTTTCCCACCACGTTTATTAAGCCATTATGACCGATCAAGAAGGCCATATCCTGTCCCGCTCGTTCAGATTGTTTTGGGGCCGGGCGGTGACGGGAAGCGGCATGTTGCTGATACGTAGAAGCTGGAAGTGTCTGGGCTGGCGGAGGGCGATAAGCCACGGGTGGGTTAGAATCGTTATTACTGGTAGTGTCACTAAACGCGGAGCCTTCTATCGTCGATGCGTCCCAGAACGGTGGCGGCCGCTTAGGGTGCTGCAAGGGTTCAGACGATATTGCTCGGTGGGTGGTGTTGCGGGGAAGGTTCACAGACGCATCCCGCGAGTGGGCGGAACGTGAGGATACGCCGATACGTGTAGCGGCCGACGCACGCTTCGCGTTCGCATTAACTATTGGGGAGCGCGAACGACTGGGCGATGCATTCTGTGCCGCCTGGATTTGGGATTGAGCTTTTGGTTGAGGAATCGTTACGTGGCGCGTCTGGCTCTGGGTATGGGGTTGGCTTGGGGGGTTGTAGGTTGATGCGGGAGCCGAGGCAGCAACACCGGGCTGACTGTGACCAAGCCCGGGGGCATTGACCACCCAGTCTTGCATTCTCATCCTCTACAGCTTAAAGAAGGCTGCAGTAGCCGGCAGCATATAGATACCGGTCCGACGGGCTCCAGCCTCCAAGCAAGATACAGCCAGATATGATGACAAGTTATTGTTTACTTGTGTGGTTTGGGGTGGTAGGGTCCCGGCTACGCGGTCATATGGATCCGGTCTCGAGAGGGCGTGTATACAGGTTCGCGGATAACATTGCCCAAGTGCGCGATGTGTACGAGTCTTTGAATATGCTAACCTATAGGTGTGGATGATGTGGACGATGGACAAAGGTCGATTCGAATCGGGTGGACGAGAGGCAAAGCCGAATATGTATTGTTTATTATGTTGTTATTCTGCCATCCTGCCCAATTCGATGGCGAAGTCAGGTCATGGCATTAAAGGGTAGACCCCTTAGAAAGTTTGTGGAAGCACGATGCCGCCGGAGGTCCAACGCAGCCGAATATGGATGGCTCGAATGGAGGGGGTTGATCGATTCAGAAGCCTCGCTCGCCTCTTTGTTGCTGCATAATGTTCTCTACGCTTGTCTCATCGTTGTGTAATAATGGAATGTGCAGTAGCGCGGTGGTTGCTTCCCCAGACAGGGGAAGCTGAGACGGGCAGTTTCCATTGGCTGGCGGAATTCTGTGGAACATTGTCAGCGGAGCCACCAGTTCTACCGTCCCCTATAACCCCCTATGAGCCAGCACAATCCGATGGCGCTTTGGCCTGTTTGGTGGGGTGCTCGGTACATCTCGTTGTTTTCCGAATTGCTGCTTTTATAGGTTCAATTTGATGTATTAAGCAACCTCCGCCATGACGCTCCAGGCCCTCGGTCGAATCGTGTCAAACGATAGCCTCGACTTTTCCATGTCTGGCCTATTGGTTTACATACCGTCATGTCCGATGAGTTGTCCTGCATATATCTTTCAATCCGTCCATGTCGAGCCATTAACGTCGTACTTTTCCCACCTGGCTAGCTCTCTTACCCACATGCGATCTCTCGTTCGACCTTTTATTCGCGACTACAATCGTTGGGCAGCATGCCGTGCGGGCAAAGTGCAGATGAACTTGAGATGGAATCATTCGTGTGTTCTTTTCATATAAATCGTCACCAGCGCCAGACAGGCTCGTGAGATAGGCTGGCATTCTTGGTCCAGCTTCCACTGCGTTCCACATATATCAGGCCCAATCAATCAAGCGTGAGGCTTTCACCAGCTTCCCTCAATAGACGGAGATGTCTGTTCTCCGTATGTTCGTTGAGCCCAGTCATGAGCAGCCACCATCGTGACTTGTCCTCCCGCCGATCCTCTTTTTCATATATGATACATTTAACTGGATGCTGGCTCCATCTGCCGTTTGGTAAGTGTATCCAGGGCCCTGCTTATACGTCTGGTATCCCTGGCGAGCGTACCATTCCTCCTTGGACGTCTATTTCGGAATGCATCTAGTCTTAGTGTCGACCCTTGGATATAACGGATGCAAAGCTTCGTCTGACTTACCACCGGCACGATGTCACCCCTTTTTACATCATCAAGTGCTCCGTCGGCCGTCTTCTCTTGGGTGTCTTTTGCTCGCGTGTCCAACGCCATCCACATTTTGCCTTCTCTCGCCGCTATAGCTTCGACGTGAGCCATGGCCGCGACACCATACCCACCTCCTTGTAGAGCACTTGATATGAAAAGTTGATGGACCCAGATAGTGTCGGGCGGGAGCCCTGATTTCGCGTCTTCCTCGGCGGTATGTATCTCAAGTGCGACGTGACCGATGGGTATGAAATATCTGCCGGTCGCTTCCCTATTTCGCCTTTCGGTTCTATCTTGCCTTTCTACAAACCAGACATGCGTTGCTGTGTCTCGAAGGTGGCCTTTTCCCTATGCAGTCTAAGCCGGACATTCACCAACGTGGCCAGGGGGTAATCAAACATTAGGGTGTGTTGCAAAATGTTGTTCCAGCAACTTATCCCGGTTCGGAATCTCATCTGATAATACCTGACGAGCGCTTGTTAGATGTTACACGAGTGCGAGAATGCTCGAGGCCAAGGTACAATCCAGTGAAAGAGTTTCTCTCCCCTCCTTGCCAACTCTGCCCATTGGAAAACCTCGTCTGCCCTCCATCCGCAGGCTACACGTTGTTCGTGCATGCGTTGTACGTGTTCCTGGCTTGCGGGGTCCCAAGGTATGATCTGCTTAAATATGAGCTATCCAGCTGTTGTTCACGGCAGTTTGGTTGCAATTTAAGACGTGCCTCGATTTTCCATGCATGGTTGGACGCCATTGTTGGCTGCTACCTCGACAGGGGCCTGCTTCTTCAGGAGGTAAATTGTTGCTAGGCTTCCTGGGCTTCCTGGGCTTCCTGGGCTTCCTGGGCTTCCTGGGCTTCTGCGTATCGCTCTGTGGTTAACATAGTTTTGATCTGATGTTTTAGCAAATTGGAATTTCTTATCCTACAGTCTGAACTTTCCCGTTCCGATCTTCGGCCTGCTGACTGCCTCTGGCCAGTTATTTTGGTTGGTTGTTCAATATTGGTCCGGGTTGCACGGCAACAATTCCGCATTCCCTTACATTGAGCGGCTGTTCCCGGCATAGGCTGGGCTCGATCATCAAAACGACGACTTACCTGCATGAAGGTTTCCCTATTAATAGATAGGGCTTGATTTCTGACGATGTGCAACGCTATGTGTCTATACCCGAAGAATGAAATATGGTTACGCTGATATTTTCACTCTGGCCACGAAGAGATGGCGATACTACTCAGTACACGCCTCGCACGGCAGTGATGTATCCTGAAATCGGGGTTTTCCTTTGGGTTTGAATGTTTCGTTATTGGCATTACTTTGTGCAACATGTTTATAGTTATCGCCCACAAGTTTCTTATATCCGCTCCTTCTCCTTCTGCGAGTCTGTACTCTGTACAACGTCAGTCGGTGATTTCGATCCGCCGAGATTGCCCTCTGTCTCTCGGGTGTCGACTTTCACCGCATTGCCCTGCGTCCCAATTTTGATAAAGGGGGTAACGAGCAAGCCCGCCGCAGCGAATGCGATAGTTGTCTGGAACGTTCTTGTATATTTGAGCATAGGATCGTCCATACTTGCTGCTGTGGCTTCGACCGAGCTAAATACCGCCGTCGATATGCCTAGGATGGCTGTGTTCGATAATCGAACGAACACATTGAAGATACCACCTGCCAAG
Source organism: Poronia punctata (assembly GCA_022579005.1). Taxonomy (NCBI): domain Eukaryota; kingdom Fungi; phylum Ascomycota; class Sordariomycetes; order Xylariales; family Xylariaceae; genus Poronia; species Poronia punctata. Next base: position 246,257 of record MU401475.1, read on the forward strand.
GACTGCTGGTGGCTCGGAAGCGATTGCAGCACATACATCTAAAGATACGCCAAGTACTTATTAACAATGGGTCTTCTTGCAGCGTTCTAGGTAGGATGCAAACCCCGAAGGCGCGGGAGGGGAGAGGTAGGAGCGACTCACGTTGGCAACATTAAATTGTAGGTCTGCACCTGCGACATTCAGCACCAAGGCTGGAAATATAAAAGCCCAGTAATTGCTATCCGCCCGCATAAAAGAGAACAAAAGTGCTGCTCCAAGGTAACTCGCGGCGCCGCAAACCATAATCAACGTGTTATTCACACGATGCAGTATTCGCCCCGCGAGAATATTCCACAACAGACCCGCAATGGCCATTGGAAGAAGTCGTACGGCAACGTCCAGAGTACGCAAGTTTTGCATTTGCTGCATGAAATACGCGATCCAGAAGCTCGTCCCTTGAAAACTCATGTTGCCGAGGACCACGGCGATAATAATCTACACGCAATATCAGTAGGAGTACTACAAGTAATCGACCTGACAGGCCGTCTCCTTACCAAACTGAAATTGCGGTCTTTCCAGATATGCGGAGGCATCAAAGGCGTAGGGAAAACCCTCTCCCAGAAGACGAAGATGACCAGAAGCGCTATTCCAACGACAAGCAAGGCGATCACCTGACCCTGTGACCAGCCATCTTGAGGCCCGAGCCTGCGCACTTGTCAACACATACGACTATGTACAAGTAGATAGGGATCGAACAAAACTCACGTTAAGCCAGCAGTAAACATTCCGGTACCGAGGACGGTAAGGATAGTCCCAACATAATCAAACTGTTTCAAAGCGCCGAGCCGCTCTCTTAACGGGGCGCGATCAAACGTCTCAACGTTGGGTACAGCCCAGAAGGCGAGAACAGTGAAGACTGCCCAAATGATGGCCATCAGGATAAACCCGGCGCGCCAGTTAAACAGCTGCGTCGCGATGCCGCATAGAATAGTACCGAAGACGAAGCCCAGGGGGTTGCCGGCACTGAAGAAGGAGAAGGCGGTATTCTTGCGCTTCGACGGTGTTGAGTAGGCGGCGCCCAGGATACCAATTGCCGGCGGCACCACCATGGCGGCGGGGATGCCTAGCACGCCGCACACGATCAACATCCAGAACGGATTCTGCGCGAATGCCACGACGAGCGAGAAGAGGCTGAAGCTCGCCATTCCGGTGATGAACATGGCTTTGCGGCCGAGTAGGTCGGCCAATTGACCGAGTCCTAATTGGAACGCTCCTGCCACAAGTCTAGGAAACCAGAAATTCAGTCAGATATTTCCCCCGACACCGGCGACAATGAGACCAGGAATGGCCTCGGGGAAGAGCGATGAGTTTACGCACGATGTTGAAGCGCTGATCCATGAGATCTGCCCCTGGGTCATGCCTAGATCCAGCGAGACGGGGACGGTGATAATCAGTGCAGTGCCGGTTAGAAAGGACGAAGAAGCCGTGGCCACAGTCGCCTGCGTTATGAAGGCCACCTCCTGTAACGTGTTCTTGAAGCAGTCTGGCCGTGCGCCGAAACTCGTCGTGATCCGCTCTAGCGTAGACATGCCGGCCTCGGCGTCGTCGCCATCGTCAGTGGTGCCAAGGCCTTCCTCCTTCACCATAACCGCATTCTCTCCTTTCGAGATAGAGGTTGCCGAGCTCTGAGACGCAGTAATTGGCTCTTGGCCCGCCTGCTGCAACGACGACGACGACGACGACTCTGTGATATCGGTGGTTTTCTCCGAGGCGCTAGGCATCTTGTCGGCTCCAAGGGGAAGAACGATGGGGTAGAGTATATCTGATCTGTCCGTATTTTCCTACCGCAGCACCAGCTAATGATCGGAAAGCAAAAAGCACAGCAACAGCATTCCGTCGGGGCTGTACGTCTATTTATTTATTTTCTTCCATGTAAGTAGGTTAGGTGGGATATACTCTTATTAGGTGGGAGAAAACTCCAACATTTCCTGTAACTAAGCCAGACCTAACCTAAAGTATTCAATGCCCCTGCATTTGGTAGCCAATACTGGGGACCAGCCAGGTCTTCATCCCATATACATCCCACTACCACTGCCACCAAATCACTGACAAAGGACATCTCCCCAGATGCGACCAGATAATCATCTAACCTACAACAAAGTTCATATCGATATCCATTCCACTGCTCTGTTCATACAGGCAATTAATAATGTGACATAAGTACATTGGCCAGGAATTCGATACATAACCCTGCCTACTTTACTCATATCTAGCGGCCGATGAAGCAATGTGGCTTGATCCGAGGCCGCGAATCGGTTCATCTTGCGTGCTTTTACCCTTGCAAACTAGAATATGTGTTTATGTTTCTATGCATTTAGGTACACATAAACTACATGTAGGTAGTGTAGTGTCCTTTCACCATTTCTTGTAATGAGGCCCGGAGAGAGTCCCCATACCTCCCAATCCTTCATGTAACCTAGATACCTGATTAAGTAACCATCTATAATAGATCTTTGGCAAAAGCCTAGCGCTTACAAGTTTGAAGTATGCAAGAGATGGCGTATATGAGGTAGGTACCTTACCTAAGGTACCTACTCAAAGTTATAAATCCGTGTGGGAGGGATTTGTCAGCTCACATCAAGGCTTAATAAACGACTCTCTCTCACTCTAATCTTTGAACAGGTAGGTAGGGTAATTATGTATATTATGTGAAAAGGGACAGATAAACAACTAAATTAAACGAGTCGAACAGGTTGACTGATTACCTTGTCTATGTGTTTCTAAAAGAAGAGGGGAAAAGATGATCAGAAATAAATTGAAATCATGTTATGTACCTACATCTTTGCTAACCTAGCATGTTTGATTCACTCTTGCCGTTGGTATAGATGCTTGAATATATACATACTTTTTTTAGCTTGCTTGATATTATCAATAAGACAGTTGCGAAACCTACTTTTCTTGTTCATTCAAAGGTTAAATAAATCACTTCGACAACAAATTCTGACGATAGGAACGCGTTTTGTATATATATAGATAAGATATATGTTTTTGCCCTTTCCCTGCTATATGCATAAAGCCGTACACCCTCTCTCTTTTACGTCCTCGGACTCCTTATAAAACCGACAACACCACTACAATACCCTACAAGACTATCCAGCCTACTACATTCGTTTGCCTGATGCTGTTTCCATTCCTTCAGCGCGGCCATGAGAACTTCGCTCTCGAGAATGATATCAAAGTGTAGCCGTAGGAAGACGGTCATCCAGGCCTGGGTAAGTTCGTAGTCTCGTCTAGCCACGAGACGACTGGTCAGGGCTTTGATGAAATGTAATAGCTCATTTGACTCGTCGTCTGTTCCTGGCGAGAGGGATCGAAGTTCTAGATCCGCTGTGGCCGGCGCTAGGGATTTCAGATGGTCGATGAATTGGTTGTCTGTCGTTCATGATGATTATTAGCAACTCTTCATCAGTATGCATAGAGAAGGGGGGGGGGGGGGGGGGGGGGGGGTTTTGGAATGGGAGTAAGAGTTGGGTATGTATTAAAATTTACGATGGCAGCACCGGCCGGTACAAAACCCGTGAAGGCCTGTTGCTTTTT
>MU401475.1:249842-303725 GCA_022579005.1 Poronia punctata
CCCCCCCGCCCCCCCCCCCCCCCCCCCCCCCCCCCCCCCCCCCCCCCCCCCCCCCGGGTTTTGGAATGGGAGTAAGAGTTGGGTCTGTCTTACAATTTCCGCTGGCAGCACCGGCCTGTAGACTACCCGTGAAGGCCTGTTGCATTTTGTTTTGGTCGAACTTCATGATCCTGGATTCGTTCTTGTCCGCGTTGTCGGGTTTGGCCTCAAGCGCCATCTGGTCTAGCGACGGGGCGCCTGTGGTCGATGGCAAGAAAAAGGGCGCCTTTTCAGGTGCCTTGGGCAGCTCTTTCGGCTTATTCCTTTTCTTGATCAGGTCGAGGTGCAACAGCGTTTGCCACCTACTTCTCGGAACCAAGCTGAGAGTCATCATATCGGCACTGAGCTGATCCAAGCTCGGCGCAGCCACTTGATCTTCGTCTTCAACCGATGCTTCGTCGTCAAAGGCTGCCTCTAGTAACCCTTGGCCGCCTTCCCCTGATGCTGTCGGTCCAGCAACCTGCTCGACAGAGCTTTCCGAGATCTGTCTTGTGGGCACGTGCGTGAACATTGTCTTGTTGGTCCAGATATTAACACCGAGTTGGCCTTCGGGCGCAGCAGCGAGATATTCGCCCGTGCTTGAGAAAGCCAAGGCTGTGCAGGGCGTCTCGAGTTTGATGGCGTCTATTAGATGGCTGGTAGGCAAATCCCAAACTCGTATTATAGAGTCTTGAGACGCCGCCACTATCCAGCGCCCGTCGTTGGAAAAGGTAAAGTCGTTGATGTTGCCCTGACAACCCCAGAACTCTCGAATCGTCTGCTTCGTCTCGACGTCCACTACCCGGATAGATCCATCGTCACATGAGAAGGCGATGAGATCGTTCGCCGCATGGTAGCGACAGCCGGTGATGGCTGTCATCGGGGCCCAGTTAATCTCGTGTAGTAGATTACCCGTGAGGAAGTCCCAGAACTTGACCCTGCCGTCCAGCGAGCAGCTAATCACAACGTGATTCATCGAGTCGACCACGATGCCTGTAACGGCCTTGGTGTGCTTGCCTACGCCCGGGAGAAAGCCGGTTGATGCGCGTGCTTGGAGCTGCACGACGGTATCGGCCTGTCTAGCCTGCTGCATCCTGACCTGTCTCGCCTGTGCTGGGGTCAGCTTGGATGGGAAACGCTGTCTGTGAAGGCCAGACTGTAGATTGAACATGTCAACCGAACCACCGACAGATCCTACGAGGGCAAAAGTTCCGCAAGAAGTCATCGTCACGGTTGAAGCGTTCGTTCCATCACCGGTCTGGAAGGCCCATCTGCCAGCACGTTTGCGCCCCCAAAACCAGGTGCGAACGAAGGGATCGTCCTTGTGAGCTGTCACGACGCTCTCCCAACCAGTCATGCCACTGATCTCGGCATCCAGGGATTTCTTCGGGTCGCGCGACTTCTGCCACATAGGCTGCTTGCCCGGCATTGCGCCCATGCCACCGTCTCGGTTTAGCGAGCAAGCTATGCAGGTGATCTCCGGCGCTTTCAGATCTTCGAGAGTCGTAGTCGGTCCATGGCTTAGGGTGCTAGCCAGGATGCCCGTCTTCTTGGCCTTCTTCCGTATATTTCCTTGGCTTAGCTCTGCGCTTTGCCCATCTCGCCGAAGACTCCATCCCCACAAGCTTCGGTCTTTTCCGCCACTTAGGAGCCACTTATTCCCTGCCTCGGATCCGTCAAAGTCGGACGGCAGGAACCGAAGTGAAGTGACTGGCGCCGCGTGACCACTCCGACTATGGAGGATCCTCGGTACAGGGGAAAAGGGAGTCTCGTCGAAAATCCAGGTCTTGAGAGAATTGTCTCTGCCGCTGGTTACGATGACAGGCTGGCCTGCCAAGAACTCGATTTTGCTGACACCACCGCGCACCTTGGTGCCATCTTGTGAGGGGGGGTCATGAGCACTTCTTAGTACGCCCATAACTCTGCCACCATCGTTTAGGTCCCAAAATGTAATATCGCCGCTAGAATGTGTTGCAGTGGCCATCACGCCTGCCTTGCGCCCATCCAGTCCCGCGCCCATGCCGTCAGTCCGAAAAGCGATGTTTGTCACAGGGGCATCTGCCGTGCCGGCATTTAGTTGGATAAGCGTTTTGTCGGTGAGGATATTTCGGATGATCAGTGGCCCCTCGGAATATGAAATTGCCATGAGCGAGAGCGCAGGCGAAGGCTGCATACATGTGACGGCACCATGACTAGGCGATGGCGGGAGGATGGTGTATATGAGCTTCCCTGTCGACACATTCCATATCTCGACCCAACCGTCGCGACGCCCGGCAAATATCTTGTTCAGATAGGTTGGCATAGTGCAAATGCCGCCGGTAAGCTCGTTATCGCCCTGTCGGTTGGCCATCGTATATAAAGTCGTGTAGTGTTCGCCGCTCGTTGATTTCCATACCTCTATCCGGGTGGTAGAACATGCGACTATCCAAGAACCAAATGCTATTATTTGCTTTATAGGTTCTTTCAAATCTGACGGGAGTTCGAGATCACCGACTTTCTTCCCCCGTTGAAAGATCCAAATCCCCTGTTGGGATGCCCCGTTGCTTCTATCACCCCATGCCGCAATGACACTCTGCTTCCATGCGCAAGTGGCTGTGATGTCGAATGGTGTCTGTGGCCTCGTCATAAAAACGAGGTTAAGGCCGCGTTTCAAGTCATATGTCTGGAGAGAGCGGCCGGTCGAAGTAGTGACCTGGAACGTAGTCTTGCCAAGCGGGATCGAGGTGAAGGGCACATCGGTCGGGGACACTAGGCCTACAGTCTACAAAGGATTCATTAGCGCAGGCCATCTTCTTACAAGTCGAGGGGAGAATTTACTCGATACGGCGCAAATATACGCGACCGTTGCGCGGTTGACTTCTTCGCCTTTGCGATCGAGGCGACCTTCTGGCGCTTGACAACCGGGCCTTCGTGTTCGGAGTGAGGCATCTCGGAAACTTGGGAGTAATCGCTTATTTATTTTCCTTTTTACGACGATTCATGCATGTTACGAAAATTTCCCGAGCGCCGGTGCTACTTTGCAAATGTTGTTAAAGTCGTGATCGCTCGTTTCAATCATCTACACCTGCGTATAATGGGCAACAGGTTTGATCTTGGAACTTTTTCAAAAATATTTTTGGTCTGGATACTGAACCAATCAGAAGCTCTATGATGTGCTAAAAGCACCCCTCTACCCCAGACCTCCACCGTTGGCCTAGTACGGGTTGTCAACCAGGCGCTCCGCAATGTAGGGTAGGTTAGGTAAGGTAGGTACCTTATCTACGACAGACTACGAGTACTACCTACATACTGTTACAGGAGATTCATACATGTCTTTGCATCACTACCTCATGTATTCGGTTGAAAGAAAGCATTATGTACTCGTACTCGTATATCAGCTTTGATATTACACAGATCTTCGACTTCTAGTGCTAAGAGGGCGCCTAAGCCAGGTTACATCAGGACAGCTTGGAACTCCTGTATAGAAATAAGTGTTGTGAACATTACAATGCTGCCGAGCACCCGGTAACTGCCTCGGTGTTGCACGTGATCATTGTTTTGCGATTTGCAAGCTATGTCGCTTGCAAAGCAATACTACTAGGTTGCTTACGAGTATTTATGATGATTGAGTGTCTTGTCCGTTACACTGATCTACCGCGTCCCTTAAAATGGTACTAAGCACTCATTTCATGATCTCAGGTAAGATAGGGACATGGGGTCTTGGGGATGTACTCATTTTAGAAACTCAAGGTCCCTGCATGCCAGAAAAATTGGTAATAAGAGACGAGGAATCTGCAAGTATCGTACACATGGGTGGATATCAAGCTGGGCATCGGATGCTATTCCCGTCTGAGGGGCCTTTCTGAATGCCCAACCGGTCCATATTTATCTCAACGGTCCATATTGGGCTCCTAGAAATAAGATAAACTCCAAGGGTCACAAATGACTTTCTTGTCTACGTGCGTATAATTTGCAAATCCCTACTCGTTCCAAGCATACCTTCGAGCTCTTTTCTCAAGTTTCACCATTCTTTCCATGTGCGTCGTTGTAAGTTGAGTCAGCAGAAAATTGTAACAGTATATCAATTTTATAGGGAATGGACGCGTGGTATGTAGAGTCAACCTACCTCACCTCAGTTCGGGCCCGGCCCGTTGGGATCGACCTAGACGGCCTAGGCCCTGCGTCCACGGAACAACCAACTACTTGTGCATATCTGGTGTGCCGTCGTATTTAAACAAGGTAAATTACATGTGGTTCAGTCAATACCTAACCTACTACCCTACATTATGTTGCATGTACCTACTTTCTAGTTCTACGTTGGGCGAGATCTTGGTAGGCCGATCTGCAATCTATTGCCCGATTGAGGCACTGGCCCCCGGGGCCTGGCGTGCCTGGGTAAGTACATGGGCACGACTGGGTGTCCTTGAGCTCAGTCGCTCCACAAAGGGCTTTTTTTTTCTTTCTTAATTTAATTCTTTGCCGAGAATAGAATATATATATATATTCTCGGATATGTCTCTGTGTAGTTACCACTTATGTAGTCCAATGCCTTTATTCATTGACAATTGTCCTGTTAATCGTCCATAGCAGCAGACTACCTTACCTACGAGTATCTACATTTACTCGTACTGCACGAGTTGTCGAGAGGGTCTAGCGTCCTGTAAAGAACCCCAGAATTCTACGTCATACCTACTATTTCAGTCTCTATCAAAGCTACAGTACCTGCTCAAACAACTTGGGGCTACTTATTCCCTTGTTCGAACCTCCCATCCGCACTTTTTCAAGACGTTCAACACACCTTACTGAAGTGTTTTGAACAAGGTGTTGTACCTACCCAGTCAGATTTGTCTCAACATAATCCTGATTGGCAGCTTCATAGGCGTGAGACAGTGACGTGCTGATTCAGGTCTGGCGGTACTTTCCCGTCTTGAGGCCGCCTAAATCCGACCATACCCACAACCTGAGTTATTGCTTACAGTACGGAAGGTACCTGTCTCTCCAGGCCCGTCTCAGGACATACCTGGGCAGGCACTGATAAGGTACGAGTAGGCACACAGACTTCCTGCCACCGGGTATCTGGGACCGATTCACTTTGCTCTTGATTTTTCCTGTGGTAATATGGAGCCAAATTCACATCGCGGAAGTTTTTCAAGTATTAAGAGACTCTCTTTTACGCAAGATTCTCCCTCCCGTGGCCAACTATTAGACTCATCATCCACTCCTACTCTCAATCCGCGCAACTCTACGTCTGAAGCGGACAGCAACAAACGTATCTCTATCTCATCTGTCTTCTCCCTGGCATCGGCTCGTGGAGTCACTAGCTCCGCCTCCTCCACTGCTGGCTCCGAGAACGGCGCTGTCCAGCGGTCTGTTTCCGGTCAGGGCTTGATGGCTTCCAGCAAGGGAATCGGCCCAGTCCCTGGCCAGTCAGAATCTGGCGTATCCAACATTACCGTCACTACCACGTCTAGTCCCAATTCCCAGACACCTCCGGGGAATGGTCCGCAGTTGACGCCGCTGAGTACCCACCATAGCAATCCGCTCGACCTGGTCAAGCGGAATCCCGCGCCTACTGCTCCAACCTCCAACCCGACCCCTCGTTCTCAACCGTCGACAAGAGATAGAAGCAGGGCTAAGCGCCGGTTCAGTGGAAGCACTGCGACTAGTAGTCACAGTCAAAGCAGCGATCGAGCACCCCACCCGAGAGAAAAGGAAGAGGCTAGGCCGGCGCCATGGGGCATCATCGGAGTGTGTGCTCTGGATTCGAAAGCTCGGAGCAAGCCCAGTAGAAATATACTCAACCGTATCATCGCGAATCGGGAGTTTGATGTGGTCGTCTTCGGAGACAAAACCATCCTAGATGAAGGTAAGCCCCCCTTGCATGCCGTATATATCAACACGTCATCCTGATTTCTGACAATCGACTACATAGGGGTGGAAAACTGGCCGATATGCGATTATTTGATATCGTTCTACTCAGATGGCTTTCCACTGGATAAAGCTATTGCATATGTTAAGGCTCGGAAGCCGTTTTGCGTCAACGACGTGCCTATGCAAAAGATCTTATGGGACAGACGGCTGTGCCTTCGTATGCTGGATCAGATCAACGTACCGACACCGCAGCGCATCGAGGTCAATCGTGATGGCGGGCCAGATTTGCTCACACCGGAGGTTGCCAAGCACACCAAGGAGCTTTCGGGCATCGATCTCGAAGCTACAGACCCTGAGCAGTACCGTGCTCCTCGGAAAGTCGAGTTATTAGATGATGGCGATATACTCAGCGTTGATGGCACCTTGCTCAAAAAGCCTTTTGTCGAGAAACCGATTAGCGGCGAAGACCACAACATCATCATATATTTCCCTCGGTCGAGTGGTGGAGGCGCTCGCAAACTATTCCGAAAGATCGGTAACAAGAGTTCCGAGTTTGTCGAAGATCTCATTATTCCACGTGCTATCACCGAGCCAAACAGCAGCTTCATATACGAAAAGTTTATGCAAGTGGACAATGCAGAGGATGTCAAGGCATACACTGTCGGGTCGCAATACTGTCACGCCGAGACACGCAAGTCGCCTGTTGTCGACGGAATTGTCCGACGTAATACGCATGGAAAAGAAATCCGTTATGTAACGGCCCTAAACGCGGAAGAGAAAGAGATGGCAAGTAAAATCGCCAGAACATTTGGCCAGAGAGTCTGCGGGTTCGATCTTCTTCGCGCGGGCGGGAAGAGTTGCGTCATCGATGTGAACGGCTGGAGTTTCGTCAAAGATAATGAGACCTACTACGATCACTGTGCTAGCATCCTGAAGGAGATGTTCATGAAGGAGAGAATCAGACGAGGGGGGCCGACGCCGCCTCTTCCATCTCCCATCGCGGCGGACATCAACGATCCCCTGACCAAAGCACTCTTGGCTAGTAAAGACAAAGATATGCTACCTGTTGTGCAGTCGACTGGTCTTCCCGCCTTGCCGGGAACAAGCGGCTCGCTTTCACACGAAGACTCGGCCAAGGAATCGAACACGGACGATAAGAGCCTCGGAGGCTCCACTGGCAAGACGGAGACCGGTGTAGTCAACATGGCGTCTAAGATGCATAGTGGCAGTACTACGCCCCATCCCCGTACTGGTGGCACCTCGACGCCGACAAGTTTACCAGCCACCGCTCCATCGACGCTTCCAGCTACACCAAACAACGGGCTAGAAGATCTCATCGATTCTCAGCCTACACCCCCTCCCCCACCACCGAAACATTCGTGGAAGCTGAAAGGCCTCGTCTCAGTTATTCGACACGCCGATCGCACGCCAAAGCAGAAGTACAAATTCACTTTTCATACCCAGCCGTTCATTGACCTTCTCAAGGGACATCAGGAAGAAGTTCTATTGATCGGCGAAGCTGCTCTTGCAAGCGTCCTGGAAGCAGTAGACGTCGCTATAAAACAAGGGGAGGAAGATCGCAACAAGCTCAAGTCACTACGTAATGTATTGGTGAAGAAGGGCGGATGGGCCGGCACAAAGGTCCAGATCAAGCCCATGTTTAGCAAGAAGAAGACGCCCGAAGCATCAGCCGAATCGACGCCCAATACTGGCGAAGACAGCAAAGGGGGTCCACCAGTCCCAGCAGCTTCGACCCCGAAAGACGAGACGAGGGCTGAAGGTAAAACTCAAGCTTCGGAAATACTTACCAAGGACGTAGACCGAGAGGGTGCGCCTCGGCGTCAAGATTCCATGTCAGGAGTGACCATGTCTAAATTCACAGCTGCGGATAATAGTTTCGTCTTGGATAAACTACAGCTGATCGTCAAATGGGGAGGCGAACCGACGCATTCCGCCAGATACCAAGCCCAAGAGCTGGCCCAAAACATGCGAAACGATTATATGCTTCTGAATAGAGATATACTAGACGAAGTTCATGTTTTCAGCAGTTCGGAGCGACGCGTCACGACAAGCGCACAGATCTGGGCGGCGTCTTTCCTGGACCAGAAAGAACTTGCAGAAGACTTCATAACGATCCGGAAAGACCTCTTGGATGATTCCAACGCGGCCAAAGACGAGATGGACAAGGTGAAGAAGAAGCTTAAGGGGCTACTTCGCAAGGGCAACGAGCGCCCGTCTCAGTTTGCTTGGCCTGAAGGTATGCCTGAGCCGTCCGAGGTTCAGACGAGAGTGGTTCAGCTGATGAATTTCCATCGATACGTTATGCAGTATAACTACAACAAGCTGTATAGCGGAGCTGTGAACTCGCTCAACGCAATCAACTCGCCCAACTCGGACAGGGCAACGGGTGAAAGCTCCAATGCGTCGATTTCGTCTGCTCTTTCGCAAGCCAATGCAATCAACAATATCCAAGCTCGTTGGTGTTGTGGAGAGGATGCCGAGCTTTTCCGGGAGCGTTGGGAGAAGCTTTTCGCCGAATTTTGTGACCACGAGAAGATGGATCCAAGCAAAATATCGGAGCTATACGACACGATGAAATTCGATGCGCTGCATAATCGCCAATTTCTTGAATGGGTGTTTACGCCACCGAGGCATATGCTAGAGGAGGAATTTGGCATTGTCATCAACCGCGACGGCAAGGCTGTGCCCAAAGATTCGGAAGAAGGCAGTAAAATTCTGGATAACAAGTCTGATAAGAGTCATGCTGCTGCAGCATCACCACCAAACGATCGTGCCGACAAGGCTGATGTGCCAGAGAAGAGTCTTCGGGAGGATAAGTCCGAGGCCCAGAACGCCATGAGACGGATTTTCAAACGGAGATCGTGGATGAAGCATCCCAGCGAGATTGCACAACCCGATGAATACTTTCATCTTCAGAAAGGCAATAGCCGGACCAAGGCGAAGACGGACGAGCGCTTCGAACCACTCCGAGAGCTATACCAGCTGGCGAAGGTCATGTTTGACTTTATCTGCCCGCAAGAGTACGGTATTTCGGATAGTGAGAAGGTTGGTCCCATCCCTTAGAGGAGAATTGGACAGAGGAGAGAGAGAGAGAGAGATTACTAACGGATCAATAAACAGCTGGAGATCGGGTTGTTAACTTCACTACCTCTTCTCAAAGAGATAGTTCAAGACCTCGAAGAGATGCAAGCGTCAGACGACGCCAAGTCGTTCTTCTACTTCACCAAGGAATCTCATATCTACACTCTCCTCAACTGCATCCTTGAAGGCGGTGTCCAGACAAAAATCAACCGGCGCACTATCCCAGAGCTCGATTACCTCTCCCAGATCTGCTTCGAGCTTTACGAGTCTGAAAACAAGGGGTCGTCCGACGCACCGCTCCCTGGGCAACCTACCTTCAACTACAGCATCCGGATCACTATAAGCCCAGGCTGTCATATCTACGATCCCTTGGATATTCAGTTGGACAGCAAACATTGCATCGGGTGTGCGCCACGGCGAAGCCTTACACCTCACGGCGACTGGAAGAAAATCATCGAGACGTTGCGTGCCAAGTTTCACCAGTAAGTATCTTACTCTTCATTCTTCGCCTCTAACCTCATTGGCGAGACATTTAACGCATGAATACCCGGGACTCGCCCAACTGACAATGACACCCAATTACTGCAGGGTCAAATTACCGAAGACTTTCCTCGCAGTTAACCTGTCAGACGCTTTCACTTTCCAAGAAAAAGAACGTCAGAACTCGGAGTCGGACGTTTTGGACAAAGATCATCAAGACACAGAAAATGAAGGTCTTGAAATGAAGCGAATGGCAGCCTCCAAATCGGCATCATCCAAAGCTGGCGACGGCCACGCAGCAGAACCTGCACATGGCGGCGGTGATGGATCCGGCGAGGCACCCAAGACAGTAGAGCCTCCGCTCATCAGCACCCAAGCGTCTGCATCTGGGTCCGAAGAAGCCCCCGGACAAACGACCACGACAGGTAATGATACTCAGTCGGGGTCAGAGTAGCTATTTCAATGACGTATATGCGTATTCATCAGATCGTCAGTGGTGTTGAGCGAACATTGCGTTATCTCCCCTCTATATTATCAACAAAGAGCAGATCCTCGGAGTGGGAGCCGATGGGTCTCTAGCCCATCGGCTCGACGGGTGCTGCCCACACATGCTAGGTGAAGCCATGTTTCACCTGAGCGGTGAGCGAGTTTCGGTCAGGGGAAAGGACGCCCCTGACCCTTTATTCCGACTTGGTTCTTGAGGACAGCACACCGTACGAGAGAAGGGGGGGGGGGGGTGAAGGAAGCGGGTGATAAGAAAAAATAAAAATAAAATAAACATGATAAAAATCCAAGGGGATGAGGAAAAGAGGTTAAACTCGCCGATGCAGACCCGAGACAGATTTGCAGCACAGCGTCATCCAAGCGGGATCAGCATCAAATATTACTAAGCCTGAATATGGTTGTGTATGGTATCTCACATCAGCGTATTCATCGTCCACTACGTACTCACGAGTACGCAAGACCTACGTGTAGATGAATGGATGTATGCATTAGATACCTTATACCCATGTCCATCGCTCGGGGTCTTCTGTTGTTGTTGTTGTTGTTGTTGTTCAGCAGCACTGCGACAGAAGCGCCTAACCGGTTAGCCAAATATGTTTTACACAGTGGACTATATTTGACTTGTGATTGTCCCACCAGAGACAACGAATTACCGTTGGATGGATCGCTGTGAGGCTAGCTTAGATACAATCAGTTAGACTAGGAAGACGAAAGAAACCAGGATTACCTAGCCAAAGCCCACGTTTTTTTCTTCTTCCTTTCTTTCTTTCTTTCTTCCTTCCTTGGATATCCCCTGCTTGCTCCTCTTCGGTGCAGCCAACTAGACTACATATGTGTAAAGTATGTAAAAGAGAAACTACTGTAGGTACGCAAGTCTGCTCTACGTATCTGTCTACTTGTACACGTACGAGAATACTGCAAGGTCCTGTTAGTTTAGTAATGTTGGTAATAAGACATGCGCGGAAAGAGATCTACAGGTGAGAAAATCACATGCGCTGCACAAAGTAGGTCTAGTCGCGCGCTCTGGCACTGCAGACTCAGTCTTGGGATGGATGGATCCATCCATATCTCTCTCAGACTCTCCTCGTTCGTTCCGTGCCTGGCTGAAAGTTTTGTCAAGGTTTCTCCGCTTGGCCCTGCCAAGACCGCACTAGGTTAAGTAAGTGCCGGTAGGTAATAAAGTATCCCAGGCACGCCAGGGAAAGCCAGCCTCTTTTTTTTTTCTTTTTTTTTTTTTTAACCAGTATTTGAGTTTGAATGTACGAGGTAAGGTTGTTGTTGTTGTTGTTGTTGTTGTTGTTGTTGTTGTTATTAGCCGCTATTGGGTTAGAGGAATGTGCTCAACATTTATGCACAGGTATATGTATACTTATCTGACAATGATGTTCACCATACTGACCAACAAGATGATTAGTATAATGCATACAGTCTTGCATTACGTATATGCAATCTAGAATAATGTTTTCACACCCTGCCCATCTGTCTCTCAAACTCAGGCAGGTTGTTGACATACATAAAGTAGGCCGGGACAGGCAGACTGAGATAGGTAAGTAATGTTAGATAGTACCAAATACATCATATGCATAGATATTGTGCTTTAACGGCACCGGCGCCCCCAATTACCGGACCCGTGGAGCCGCGGAGCCGTGCAGCCGGAGATGTCCGAGCGTCGTTTTATCCCTTTCCCCTGGCAAGCTGGGACCCAAATAAAAAGGAGGTAGGTGGGGGGTCTGCCAAAGTAGCAATTCTAGCGAAGGAATAACGTTCAACAGATGCAAGGAAAATCCTTTGGTGAATAAGCCGGCGTGTTTTAGATTGTTCTCGAACAATTCTAGTTAAACGGGTCCTTACATAACGCGCTAGATAACAAGACGTTAAGCGCCCTGATGTCGGTCCCAGTAGGTGTTGAGTATTGAAGTGTTAATAGGTCACCGGATTCAACAGAGGAGGTGAGCCAAGGCCCGAATCAGGAATCAGGACCAGGACTGCCAGGGAGAGCACCAAGGCCCCAGGGCTCCCATGCTCCCATGTACGTACGTGTATCTGCACGTACCGAATGCGGGCGTGCCACGGTCTTGCCCTACGGAGAGACGGCGTTGCGGTGTTCCCCATCAAGTATACGCGCCTAGGTTAGGTATTTGTTCTTGAATCCTCCCCGCCTTGTCCCTCACTCAACAAGTACATATTACCGATTCTGGAAAGTCGCTCGTTAAGTTGGGACCAACTAGCTTCTCGGCAACGCCTCCTTTGACATATTGGTACACGTAGGGCATGTGGCTTGAGATAAGGTGGGTTAGGTAGGTACTTACCTGCATAATAGAAGCAGGTAACGTACGTGGTAGGAAACCCAATAGGCGGCACAAGTTCTCACTTGTGCAGTAGTTCGTCCACTTCTCTGTCGCGTATCGCTGTAAATCGTACGCCTACCAGTCTGTGCGTCTGCCGTCTGCGTCCTCCAGAACAGGCCTTTTCCCAACCAAGCGTGGCCGAAAGAAATACCTGCCTGTAACATCATTATCGTGTAGACTAGGTACTGTAGGGGCCATGGGATGTATGCATTGTATGGCGAGCTACCTCCTATCCAGCTGAAAACAAACAGCCTTTTATCCCCGAACTCCGAAATACGACGAGGCTAAAAATCTCAAAGCAGCCCTGTCTGCGCAAGGCAGAATCCAGATCTAGATGGCACCAGGTAGTTAATTATATGGCAACTGAATCCTGATCGTAGACTGGTTTCATCGTCTGCGGAAGTTGGATCATTAATGTGGACGGCGTCGTTATCAACTTGTCCATTCCAAATGTGGTATAATGTACTATTAAATAGGTGGGGATAAGCCGAATGGCGCGCAGTGGTTGCCACGGGTTGCCCCTCTCAGGTCCGGTTCGCTAAACGTCGGGCCGGTCAGGTGAGTACAGGTCGTCGGTTCAGTCTGTTCCGATATGTTATTCATATTCTTTAATCCCTATTCTTTCTGCGATTTTGAGCATACTTATGAGGCTAAATCCCATGCTGCGGCCTTGCGCCGTCCTCTTCCGAATATATCGCTTGTAATAATGACGCTGTTGCTTGGAAGCGTCCTGATTGGATGAGCGACCTGCGGATGAACTTGGCCGTCCTCTAAGCTTGCTGCAGCTCGCCCAAGTAGGATATTTTAGGATGCTTGGGACGTTTAGATGGTGGCTTGCCCACATGACTGGGGGTTCATGCAAGCTCGCAACGAATGTGAGGTCATTCGCAAGGGCCAGGACCGAACGACACGTCCGAGGGAAGACTCAATTTCCTGACACCTCATTCTCATTTGTATCTTGTATGGGCCAAAGAAAGGTTGGCCGACACGCTGGGATAGATGCTGAATACATTCGCCGGCCTTGACCGGGAATAAAAAAAAGTTGCAGCCGCAATAGACGAGGGAATGCGAAGCGATTCCATCACATGGGTTGGACTTGTGAAAATTTGGTGGCATGCATGTCGTACCATTACCTTGATAGCACGGAATGCGCCTGCAGGAAAAGTGGTAAGGGAGCGGTTTGACAGGTTTAACAGGTAAGAACGACTAAGAAGGGTGTGGGTTCGACGTCCGTTTTGGGCATTATAGTAGGTACCTGTCTACTACCGGTACACGTAACTTCACATATAAATTCCAGATGCGAAAAGGAGTCAGAGCTGCGTTGCATCATGGCGCCCAATCTACCGGCTCGTCTTCCGTTGCTGGGGTTGTAAGCCATCCCGCGCGTGCTAAAGGCTTATACAAGCATGTAAGAAAGAGCAAGCAAGATGCTGACTGCAACGGTCAAAAGTGACAGGTCATATTCTCCCGCATCTTCTTCCGTTTAGAGCGGTTGCAGTACCTGAAAGTACTTGTTAGAAGGTAAACTGCAGTAGATACCTACCTGGTACTTCCATTCCGCCAGCCGAGGTCACTTTATTGCATCTTATTCACCCTACAAGTCTATCAATAGGACTGGGTATAGATTACATTACCTAGTAAATTTGCCCACTCAACAGTGTGCCAAGGGCAGATGCTAAAATGGACCTACTCCTAATCCCGGCTTGGACTTGTACTCAGTAAAACCTATGTCGCTTTTGCGGCTTATCGTAAGGCTTGGCCATATGCTGAGCTACCTACATACCTACCTACGTATATTTTGTATCTGTACACGTATACGTATACATATTAATAGCGGTGGACCCTTCAAGCTCGCTAATCTCGCACTAACTCAAGTATTCAAGCATGCAATCTTGTATTATTTAGTCAGGAGAGGGCGGGGTACGTTTACCTAGGTACAGGCTATGTGGCCTTCGATTCAGTATGACAGGGCCTAGGGATGTTGTTGGCTTGGAAGTATCGAAGCAAGCCACGGTGCGTCGTCTTCAGTATCGGGAAGCTCGATGAGTACGCACAACGAGTCCACATATATACAGTATCGTATATGCGCTGGTCGTTCGACGAAGTTGGAACCAAGACGCGGCCTTGTAAACACCCTTGTTTTACCCAGGTTATTTGAGTTGTGATTCGTCAGCTTCAGCTTCTATACCGAACATGGGCCGACATCTCGCAGCCGGCTGTTATCATTACTAGGCGTCAGAAGCACCCCCACCGTTGGTTTTTAGAATCGACTACCTCCTGTTAAGGAGGGGCTTGGTCGGCCGAGACTGCCTGCGTATACCGACCACTGGAAAATAAGCCACTGGTATAGCAAAAGGTATGCTGGACTCCGAGCAACGTCGATTATTGGTTGTCGTGATCGACGTCGACAAGATCCTGTGTGAGTCGATAAGTGCGCACTGATGGTATTGCGAGATATTTTGTAGCTAGGTGGTTAGGTAGTGGCCCCGACGGCTTCCGGGTCGCTAGGTAAATACTAATAACCTATAGTCATATCCACTTCTAGTCTAAAACTTCAGCAAGACAAGGTGGCTGACTTGGGCTTTTGGCATTTCGTCTGAGCATAAGGCGATCAGAGACCCTGCGATGGGTAAGTGATCTGGGACCAAGTGTTGATTTCTGATACAATTTTTCTCTTTTCGAAATCCTTACGGCCCAGTGATCTTCTGCTGAATCTTGATGAGGTTGCTCGAGCACGAGGAGAATAAGGGTCGGCACGCACGTGGAGGTACGTACGGGATTAAGGGACGTTGTGGTGGGGTATTGCTACAGAAAACCTGCCTCAGGTAGAGTACGAATGCCAAATTGAGATTGATGTATCTGACCCTCGCACACATTGGTTGATGTGCATTTAGCCACAACCTTTATCTTTTTGCCTATTCTTAGAACGATGGTGAGCTTGAGATTTCTATATACCCAATCCTGCACCACTGTGTAGTTGCGCCTGCTCGATCTAGTCATGTATTTCCTGTTCAGGCCACATGCATATAAAAGTAGCCAACCGGAAAGTGGGAAAGCACCTGGCCAGCATTTCCATTCAACACCTGCACCTACCTACCTAACCCTACGTGCCTACCTACCTTAGTAGTAGAATTTTAACGTCTATCTTAGGTTACGTGCCTACCTAAGTAGGTACCGACAGTAAGTTTGTCTACGTAATAGAGGTAGGCACAATCTGGGTTCACGTCTGGCATATTTTAGGGCCGAAGCACCGACCTCGTGCTTGGTACGTTTGAAATTCGAATTGGAGATGATGCATACATCCATGTAAGTACCGAACCTACATCTCAGAACATTTACTGTTAGTTACCAGTTCTTGGTCGATATCATCTCTGCCACTTACTTGTACCCTGGAGATTAAAGATACGGGATCCCCAGTCAGCATTCCTCGGCATTTTTGATTAAAGATCCCGTCGGGCTGCGGGGACATGCTGGCTGGGATAAATGGTGTGTCATGCTTCGGTAATTATTTGACCACCATCGCGCCCACCGAGGTCCTTTCTTGGAGAGACGAAACTCTCGACTATATCGCACACTTGGACATCGATAAGGAAGCTTGTGTTCTTAGAGGACATTTACAGGTAGACCTAGGCTCGGCTATTTTCCCGCTACCAGTATGGTGGAGCACCCACCGGAGATGGAGATATGAAACTCTCCGAACCCTTGACGTAGGTTTTTTGCCGGCCTGGTCGCATTGCGGCCGCAGGGACAGCCGCATCGGCGCGTGGTCAGGAGACAATCCCAACGGTCACCACGCCAGCGCCACGTCGAATCGACAACCAGTGACGTAACGCGGCCTCATATATTGTATGCGGGGTACCCGCGTCGTAGGTATTGCTCTCGCCCATCATAACAGGACGACATCGGAAGGGCAACGCTCGGCCGCGAGGCTATCATTCCAAACCGTAAGCGTGCGTATAAGAGATATCATTGACGACTACTGCGTCTCGGTAGGTCATGTCTTGTTGGCATGATGGTTTCGTCGCTCAATAGCTTCTAGATATATGATATATCAGTTCCGTGACGCGCGATCACCATGTTGACGGTGGAAAGGCTGACCGGGCTAGGCAACCCAGGTCATTGTTCGGCGCTCCATCTTCGAACTGGGACCCGAAAGCTTTCCGCCACAGGGGAACATAAGAAAAATTGAAGGGCTATAGACGCATGTTGGCCCATATTCACAGATATCTTAATCAGCCAATCTAGGCAAGCCTATCCCACACCCAGCACGCCCAACCTGTACAATGTGGAGGGACTATACATAGCATGATAATATCGTCGTCCCCTCTGCCGGCAGAAATTCGTGCCGGATACCGGTCTAATACCAGAGGAAGACCAGGTATGTTCTTGAAATGTTTTTAGTGTTATGCCCATGGCTCGCTTATTATATCCGTGCTTATATAAACGCTGTATCTGTCTTGTGATACTAGCCCCTGATCGGGCCCGTTCCTCGATGGGGCTGTGTGCCGCGGTAGCATCGAATTGTTCCCGCAATGCTATGATATAGTTCATTACTGTACTTCTCCCTAATGCAGAGAGCATGGTACAAGACAAGATGATGAACTTCTGGCCTGGCCCCTTGCGCTATGTATACTACCTACTTACTATAGCTAATAGTGTATAGGCCCGCCTGACCCATTCCGCGTCATCAGCCTTTGCGACGTTACCTATAATCAATGAGGCCAATCATCTAGATCAGGATAGTTCTGCCCACATTTCTAAGTGTTGCGGAGTGCCTACTCTTCTGAGGCGCCTCCTTTCCGATGGTATGCGATATCGGTCGAGCTCATATTGCTCGACCAGTTCAACTATGCTTAAAGGTGTCCTCTGTTTTGTCAACGACGTCATTCACCCCTCTGTGTCATGAGGTTTCACTCGGTTTCCCTGAGGAGTACACGGCTTGATTGAGATGCGCAAAGGAAGTATTTGAAGAAGTTGAAACCCTTATAGGTAGGCACGTAGATGTTGCGGCTTCCATTCACATGACGCCTTGACCGCTTAGAGTGGGGAGGTTAGATGCTACAAGCGTGCGGGAAATCTCTAGCCTAGCCTAGAAATCTCACACCGGGAATTTTAAAAAGATTGTCGCTTACACGGTCTTACGTCCAATGGGCCTCTGACAGTCCTTACAGGTCCATTCAATCTCCGGCAACCCCCAACACGTCGATCAACGGGAAGAACGCACAAAATCCAAAATCCTTCCCCCTCTCTCCCTACCTCCCCTCCCAATCACGGCTCGCCCTCGCATGATAGGTCCGATCATCCTAACCAAGAAGGACCCCGACCAAGAAGCTGACTACTTTAGGTGCCAGGCTCAGGGAGGGCCCAGGCTGTTACGTAGCAGAGCGAAGCAGGCCAATGTATCTGACTGATTAGACGGCTAGAGATCTAAAAACTTGCTGGTGGGGTAACAGGAGTTCATGGTAATAGGCCGAGAGACAAGACAGAAGACTGCGGGACGAAATGATCGTCACGGGGAAAGTAGGGGATGCTAGGCTTCTACAGCTACAGGATCACACTGCACAGCAAGGAGCTCTACTGAAGTGATGCACCGGCGCGAAGTTCCATCGATAGCTTTTTAGACTGATGTTCGAGAACAGTTTGGGGGTGAAGTGACTTGAATTTGATGCCCCCCTCACGTCTCAGGCCGCTGGCTTGGCCAACAACCAGCTCATTCATGTCGCCACGAAGCTCACTGGAAATAACCTAGCCGTCAGATAGAAAGCAGATGTACGAGTTAGTTGGCTTGGTAAAGGAATTGCCTGTTGTACATTGTATAAGCGAGGTTCCTAAAGCGGTCGCTATAGGTGCGCATCCTTGCGCGTTATGGGGGTGGTGAAAAACGTGCCTTGACGTCCCTTTAATAAACCAAAGCCCACCCTCGACGTACTCACGCGGCAGCCCAAACCAGGGCCCATGCAATGTCCTTCGGTTCGGCCCTCCGACGGTGCCTAGCACTAGTCGAGCGAGAAAGGGAAGCTTTCTGCTATAAGTCGGCAAGAACCAATGGGAACAGGTCCCTGATATTGATCTGACCAGAAATTCGGCAGATATTGTTGCAGAGTAACGTGTGTGCGACGTAGTGTCGTGCATCAATAACGCAGGGGGGTTCGGGTTCGGCGTTGGTAGGTACCTACATACACACGTACTCAGTACATATAAGCTGTGAGCAGATAACTGCCAGACCGACCGGTGAAGAAGAATCTTACCAATCTTAAAACGTGCATTAACAGATCGCTTCCATCAGCCCGTCTATACGTACATGTCCCACCGACTTTGGTTCTTGTTGGTTTCTATCGGTACCCAACCTTCGGACTTTAACAGCCAGAGGGCCAGAGTACCATATCACAGTGACACAGGTGACACTCTCTAAACAGACAGATTAGGTACTAGGTACAGGATACCTGGATGGGTTAGCACCTTGGGTACCCAACACCCACCTGCAATACTAGACATTTCAGGTATTTACCTGTATAGGTATCTATCTGCATTTGTACAAACATCGATATCATACTGGTACACACATATCACCAAGGTAACAACTTGCCTCGCAATGAAAACCACTACGTCACCCACCTCTATATATGCCACTAGGTATGTGTAATATATGTGATATGTGTATCTGTATAATATCAATCGAGTACCTACACGGGTGAGACGAAAGCACCGCCATCTTAAGATAAGCTGGTAAGCTGAACTGTCACCTATGAAGAAAAGACAAGTGTGAGTGAAAGGAATACGGCTGTGCTATAGGCGCATCTATAAGATTATGAGGCTCTGATCGATCGAGATATTTTGCCAGGATATACCCAACGGGTTTGTCATCACATCAGGGAAATACCCTCTACCCACCCTACATGGTATTAAGATTTATAGTTAATGTATCTAGACTTCCTACCCGGCTTGGGACCATCCCAAGTAATGTTGACAACCTCCTGTTCTGATGCTACATTTATGAATTCAATACCTCTACTTTCGCGGCCACGCAGGTGGCAGTTTGGGGCAAATGAGGTACACATGCATATGCAAATGCATATATTATTCTCTGCTTTTTGGTAACCACGGTAAAAGTGGCAGGGGAGGAAAAGGCAAGAGATGTCTTCTATGTATATACCTGAGCTAGGTAGTATAGTAATATCTGGGTGGGTACCTCAAAAGCATGTGTTACCCCCTTGGGACCGGCACTATCCTCGTTTGTTGCTGTACCTTCCTGCTGGACAGGGGTGAGGCAAGCCGCTGTCGCACTTTTGTACCTACTTTTGATTGGGAACAAGGCAGGTACCTGACAGGCAACCCCACATGCCGCCTTATTACCTGTAGGCATATGCTATCAGTGTAGCTGGACATTTACAGGCACAGCCAATCATCAAGGAACAGCTTCAGGTACCTCCTCCTCTTGAAATCGTCTTGTACGCCTGGATATCTTACGCCGGAGCTGTGATGAACTCTTCTAGAACAACCCAAACGTTCTCTTTAATATACAAAGTTATTTGTACTACCAAATATATACTTTACAACCCGATGGCTATAGTAATGTTGTAACCACAAGTCAGCTTCACTTCAGTTGTTGGCCGCCTTTGGTTCCATGTACAACCAATTCACACTGTCTTTGCCATCAAAATGTTATACACGTACAAGTACGCTTAGCACATCCATGTTGCCTGGCCTCTTTGCCAACTTGGCCAAGATGAGATGGCCATCATCCATCAACATTGACATGGATGTCAGATATTGTTCATTTATTTAGGTTGCTCTTCTCTTTGCAGTACTCACTGATTGTCCACCTAGCACCAACCATACGCATCCCACTTTTTGACCACCCCAAAATTGCAAATCAAATACCCTGAGAAGGGACAAGGGCAGGATACGGCCATCCCATGCAAGGCTGATATCATCAAGACTAGGTACTGTCTATCTGCACAACTCTAATTTCATCAACGTTTTCTGCCGATTACAGGTAAAAAGGAAGTGGAAGGTGGAAACAAGACTGTAGGCGATCTTATTCATTGCTCACTGTTACATTCTGCCGTTTGTCTCCTGCTAGGTAACCTTAGACAGGCCAACTCAAACTACGCATATAACATACCTACTATCCAACCTAGGTAGGCATAACAAAGATATGCCAACCACCCCATAAGGTGGGATTAGGTACTGGGTGTCTCTCGTCAGGCAGACCGACGTTGAGTTGCATGGGAGTATGCAAGTAGACATGTACACACTGACAGACAAGTACTAGTACGATGTCACTTTCCAGGACTAAAGTTTTTAGTTCCGTGCATACCCACGTGCGTTGAAAAAAGGCTAAAAAGGGCCCTAGCTGATAACCTGCTACCTGCCTCTATATCTGGTCCGGATGGATGAGGTCCAAGAATAGCAGGGGACCTGAACTGGGCCGATCGTCTTCTAAGGGCCTGTTCCCGAGTCTCCAAGCTTTAAACCACATACCTTAACTACGTAGGTCAGTCTACATGGCTATTCGTGATCTTTTATTTACCGTTCCAAGTACCTAGGCTGCAGTACGTCTACAGTACCTTTGGAGTATTGACACGTCAAAGTGGACTTTATCATTCTGGAACCCACCTGTATGTACTGCCGTCCCTGCTCCATGGACCTGGAATAAATGGACGTTGTCGTGTAACACGCTCACACTCAGGTACGGGTAAGGAGGCCAAGCGAAGATTAAGACCAACAAGATAAACTAGAGGGAAGGGGAGGTGCATGTGCTTGCCCAGGTGCATGGTCAAGTCACTCAAACCGTGCTCGCTAAGGTTGTAACTTGTCCACCTTACCTGGCCCGTACCTTCCCATATTTGTTGGTATGTCAGACTATCGGCCTTGTCTTGTCATCCGTTTACGCAGCCCGGACCCATTCTCATCATTTCCTCATTGTTCACACTGCCGCCGGGAGGTTGACCTCATATGCCTATCTCGCCAATCCTCGTACCTTTATGCATTCGGGGTCTGAGTGCTCCCTTGGTTAAGACATGGGAAAAGGGCGGAATACGTTGTCCTTGTTATGAGCTGTGAGCAGTCGTCATGGTATGTGAACATTGCTAAGGTACTTATCTTGGTTTATGCACATGCGCGCTATCATTGCATTGCATCTCGCCAAAGCGGTATATATTGGACATCGTCTTCCTTCCACCCACGACGTTGCTCACCTCGTTCCTCTGATCCTCACCTTGCCTTAGACCATATTACCATCACATGACCAGCCTCTCATAACTCTGGAACGCAGACAGACTCGAGATTCTATCAAACGGACAAATTATAACAAATCACCTTGTAGCAATCGTCCCGACAACCTGACCTAAAGTACAACAGATCGAAGAAAGGACCAATACCGGGGTCATCCTTATTTACCTGCCCATTGTCCGACAGCAGTACAAACAACCCCTCGATCCAACAAACCGTCCATTGTCGTTGCCTGCAAACCAACCTCAATTCCTGCTCCGCCGCCGGAACCCGCTTCAAGAGAGCAAACAGACACGACAATTTCTCAAGTTGACAGGTCCTCTTTTGCCATCTCGATTGAACAGCTGTCGGTTGACCAGCTCAGCTGTCTTGCGCTTTCCATTGCGTTGTGGTCTATTTAAACCCCTCGACGTTCTCTTCCCATCCAACTTTGACTTGGGGGAATCCACCAGCATCCATCTCCCGCTCCTTCACACCTATACTACAGTCAAAGGTAGAAACTGCAGATTGCGCCATCGTCTCGGCCCTTGGATCCCCTCTATATACGAGCCTTTCCGTCTTGTAACCACCCTTAGTAAGTAGGTGCCACCTTATCTGGTACATATTTTTCTATAATTGGCCTCGTGCTTTTCATTAACCTGCATCAAAGGTCTCATTAGGTCACATTCCATCCAAGACTACCTAGTAGGGGTCCCGTATTTGCCCACTCTCGCACTACGGACCTTGCCGCTCAAAAGAATACAAGCCGCTTGGGCCCCATACTCGAGTCTTTCGTCATATTTCACCATGGCCGTGGCAACACACTGCGCACACGCATTCCGGATGCTCAAGTCCGACAGCACTCTAATCCAATGGAACTGCAACCTGTGCCAGTCCGGCCCTCACTGGTGGATCTTCGAATGCAGATACTGCAAGTTACATACCTGCAGGGCTTGTGTCCAGAGTGCCTAGCTGGCGTGGTCCCATGAGACTTCTGGTTGGTTTTGGACCAGGGTTCCATAGGTACGTCAAAGCTCTAACATGATGCCGATATCTAGGCTGCCAGGTGTGGTTATTGTTATCGGTCACCGTGGGCCACCTGGCATGAGCCGCATGACGCTTTTCAGACGATTGGCACATTAAGCAATGGTACATATATACTGACGCTTTCGCCTATAGAGACACTCGTTTTTCCCAATTCCTCATTCAGCCCCTGTCGTTTTTATGTTGAAACCATGCCAACCACTTGCAGAGCCTCGAACTGGACGCCACACAAAGACCTACAGTACCGCCTTGGTCACTGTTGGTACCCGTTAGCTTGTTAGGTACCTACCTACCTTCTAGCCGCTTGATTTATCACATTTCGGCTGGCGGGGTCCGGAAAATTCCTGATACCCGGGCCGCCAACAGGCTGCAGGCTGTGGATGCTGCAGCCAACACTTGCTTTGGTTCGGGACACGCTTTGGCCAGCTGTGCCCATGCCACCTTGCGGGATATTAGGCATCATCAGTGGTCACAAGCGGACAAATGTCGGCATCCTAGTCGATGGGAAACTTCCACGCGAACCTCTGTCTATACGATTATGTGACGTGTCACCCAAGCGCTGGCTGGGCAGATACCTGTTGTTTCAGCTCCTCCGTTATTTCATTATGTCCTCGTTGGAGTGACGACGGAGGTCGTATCTTCAAGCGACCACGTTGGGATGGCCTTTGTTACATGGTAATGAGAAGGTGGAGTGTGTTTTTTTCAGCCGCTTCACCGCATCAGTTTTCGACTTTTCTTCTTTCAGGGGCTTCTTGTTTCAAATTTCTAGGGTTTTAGTTTCATCCTTGTATTATTCTCCTGTTAGAGTACAGAGATTGCGCAAGCTTCGGTCCGGACATAAAAGGGGATAAGGAGGAAAAGTGTAAAGTCATATCGAGAAGAGGAAAAGAAGGAAAAGACGGAAAAATGGAAAAAAAGAAAATCTGGGCAGGAAAATGGACAATAAAGAGGGACGAACGAAACGAAATGATGTAAAGGGTCTGTAGTGATGGAAGTCAAGGGTTTCCCTTTGTGTTATTTCTTCATAGAAGTAATGGAGTTACTCATTTTTTTCTATATTCTACTTTTCTCTCGTGGACGTGGTCTTTCCAAAACAGTACATTATTACCCATCGTTGGAACCAACTATTGACACTAGGTAGCCTTACCTCCAATGACTCCGTCCTGGAAAAGTACGCATATATACTTTGTCCGTAGGCTAAAGCCAACGCATAACTTGATAACCTCCTTTTCCGGACTTGCTTATATGTCGAGGGCGAGGGAATAAGTATAACCGACAGTCGACGCGCGGCATATCTATTACCCTCTCTATCTGCAGGGCAAATAAGTACTCATGACAAGAACCTAACCTAGTAAATATATATGAGGTTGAAAAAAAGGTCATCCAATCATCTTCTACATGGCCCTTACATGGTATGGGTAACAGTTAACGGCTACCGGCGTTTGACATTTGACCTGGGGGGGGGCTGAAAAAAGGTAAGACACACACGTGGCAACACTAGGATTGGGCGGCTGCCGGTTACCTACCTACCTACCTACCGTACCGTCGGAGGGGGGGAAAAAAAAGAAAAAGAAGAAGAAAAGAGGGACGGAGACGTAAAGATGCCCAAGTGTTCATTTTCTCTGCGGGGAACCGTTTTAGCGTGGATACCTATATACACGGCACGGCTATAAGAGGGAGGGAAGAGAGAGGGGGGGGGGGTGATTTGGAAGTAGGTAAGAAAGTAGGTAAGGTAAGGTAAGGTAAGGTAGATGGTTTATCTACCTGGAGTCTATCGACCGTAGACCACATGTTTACTTTTACATCTCTGACGACACCGACACCGACACCAAGGTATCGGCGGATTTTTGTTATGTTAATTAAGGGGTACTTTACTTACTTACCTACATGATGACAGACAGACAGACAGACAGACAGGTAGGACACAAGAGTGACACGGGTAAGGTAGTCAGTCCCAACTAATGAAGGGTACCTACTATAGATCTACTCGTTTCATTATCCCTTCTAGGAAACAAAACCTGGGTCGGGAGTAGTTGCGGATTGGATGGATCGTGGTGGGTGGCGGGAATTAATTAGGTACGTGTGTTTTCTTCATAATGAGAATTGGGGTTTTGTTTTCGAGAGTACCTACGTAGGTAGGTAGGCAGGTTAGTCTAGTCGTTCTGGTGAGGATGGAAGAAAGGGGCTTTTGGGCAGATGGCTGAGGGCTGAGGTAGGTAGATATAGGACCTATCAAGGCTACGCGTATTATCATTCCTTGTTCTTCTTTTCTCTTCTTTTTTTTCCGTTCGCGACTTTAAAAGGGTTTCAAGAAATGTAAAATTCAAGCTTGATTTTACCGTGTAGGTAAGTACCTAGGTATTCGCGCACATCCAGTTGCATAACGTATGTACATACACGTAGAGGTAGGGCAAGCCTCAAGTCAAGGTAGGTTACCTAGGTACTCTTCTTCCCCGACATTGAATATATTCTTCTAGTCTACCTCTAGGTGCGGTTTCCCGGGTTTACCTTTTTCTTCGCGTATTTCACCCGATACGTTACGTTACGGCTTTAAGTATTATCCATCCTGGCCATCAAACTACCCTACCCTACCCTACCCTACCCTAACCCCTATTTTTTCGGTTTCGGCCAAGCCCACGAATCCCTCTGATCAATCCTCTTGGTAACGACTATCTCGTCACCCACCGCAATCTCGAACCCTTCATCCCCTCTGTCACTGCCGGGAGCAATAAAAGCATACCTCCCAAAGATGGGCGCGTACTTGTTTCCCGGATCGACCCTCCTATCAGCCATGAGTTTCTTCAACACCTGACCTGTCTCGCCGTCAGCTTGTCTTCCTCTATCATAATCGATGTTGATAGATGTGCATCTCCCACAATTAGCCGTCAATGCAAGTTTGTTGTTGTTGTTGTTGTTGTTGTCCTTGTTGTTGTTGTTGATGGTGAGTTCGGCCCAGAAATCCTCGTCCCATGCCTCGAGATGATCGTCCGTGTCGGAATCGACGACAATATTCGGTCTAAACCGTCTCATGTCCATCTCTTCCCCCTCGGGTAACCTCTTACTGACGTCTCGGAGGGACGCTTTGGATGTTAGGAGATATGGGGCTACTTCGTTGAATACCAGACCTGGTTTTTCATCCCCTTTCCCTTTGAAAAGACCAAGACTAGACATCCATCCTCCTCCACCACCACCACCACCACCACCACCACCAACACTCCCCTTTTCGTTTTTCCACAACTCATGTTCACTCGGTTTATGAGCCAAGACATCCCTGCTCTGATCACCTATATACACCAACACGACCTCGAATCCGAAACAAGCCGAGAACCACGTATCATACGGATCGCCCATGCGGTAAGCGGATGACGGACTCCCGTTCAATTTGACCGGGACCTTTTCCAGACCTTGTGGGGAGAGTGATGGCGAGAGCGGGACGCGCAAGGAAGTGCGTTGTTCGGGAGCGACGGGTGTGAAGAGGGGAGGGGAGGGGATGTGGTATGTTATTTCGACTTCGTTTTTCAAAGGGTCGATTCTTTGCCGGAAGAGGCCGCATTCGGGATACCGCACGATTTGCATGTTCTTGTATGTTTTTGTTTCCCCCCCGTCTGGATCGTCTACGACGCGGAGGAGCATGAAGCGTCGGTCGTTCTCTACGCCTTCTGGGAGGAGGCGGGCGCGGGGGACGGATAGGGGGGCGAGGGTTTTGATGGGGTGGATGTATAGCTAGATATAGGGAATGAATGAATGAATAAACCTTGGTGAAGAATGAAAAAAAGGGTGGGGATGGTGTGGTTTGTTCTCACCTCTGTGACCTTCATTTTCACTTATATTTATCGGGTGTATATCCTTTTTATCGTCGGTTTATTGATGACTTGGGTGGTGTACCGGCCTGTATTATACGAGAGCGATCTAATCTATCTTTTGAATGTTAACTTGAGACCTTGAGTGAGTGAGTGAGTGACCGACACAACGTTCATACCAGAGCAGCTTAAGATGGCAAAATTGATAAACATGGAAGGATGGGTTTCACACACATGGAAGACATAAAAAGAAAACCCAATGAATATGCAAAACCCCCTCCTCGGACGTCTCTTAACGTAATCTATCTACATCTCGCTTTCACAACGTAACTTTGGGCCGCAACCCGAGACCGGATGGCCCATGATCCACCCCTTTGGATGCGTGCGAGCTCATCATTCGCTTGTTTCTTTCTACTACTTACCCCAAGAAGTGCAAGAAGTTCAGACCAGTGGGGAAATAAATAGTAAACGTACCTTTATAGATAAATTTGGTTTTCTGCAGGAATGGGGGAAGAGGGGGAAGATGGATGAGGCACCCCGAACCGAAAACGAAGGTAAGTTATGCCGAGCACCGAGCCCGGACTAGTTCAGCAGCTGAAAACCTGCACGGGAATCTAATAGTCTCCTGCACAAAGACGGTGCTGCCCCGCAATTTGGGATGGAGTTCCCGCCCGGGTCCGTATGTACACTTACATAAGGTATTCACTTCCGTATTTGTCTTCGTGCAAGACGTCATAGCGTAGACCGAACATTGTGATATGTTCAATGTCTATCGCTCTTGAGGATAGAGAATCGGGTCCAGACTTGAATCCATGTACTGTAGCTGGGTCTGGGAAGGTATGCGCATGCTGTCTAATGGTGAATAAGAATAGACTTGCTATTTCTGTTCATCGAAAACTGGGAAGATAACATGAGGTTTGTAAGCCTGATCTTTCGCAGTCACCGTGTATAATAAGTCCGAACGTGCTCATGAAGCCTATTGCCTTATACTCATTAGTGTTAACCGCTACCGTCACTATGAAGCGAGCTTCATGATAAACTTGAATACATCCTCCAGGCGAGGTCGAGGCGCGACGGATGCTTCAAATCTATGCCCGCATGTCTAGTTGGTTACAGCAGGTTACCCTTGCTTACCCTTGCTTACCCAACTCCAGCTGCTCAAATTTGGGCAATCGCAGACCTTTAGCCACCGCATTTACAGATCGGGGGCATCGCAAGCGGCGAAGCTGGACGTCGCCTTGAGCGCAACGTGTTGAAGACATGCTCGAGTGTACCGACACTCGGTACGTGGTCCCCTCCCGGCCTCTCGGACCTCTTCATCGTGGCGTATACGGCTTCCGCTCTGCGCCGATATGCTTCAGTATCCAAGACATTGTCTTGGAAATAGGCAGACCTAGGAAGACTTTCGACTTCTTCTATACTCTACCGCGCCCGATGCCGGTTGATCGTGCTACAGGTCTGAATGGTTCACCGATCGAATAGAGGGTTCGCCTAACCTTAGCTGATGTAATCAGGACTGTTCCATCAAGCGTTGGGTAGGGCCTTTAGCCTGGCCAGCCAAGCACGGATTTCTACTGCCGTGAAATCCGCAAGATATCTGGGGTGACATGAATGATGCCGTCTCGATTCATCTCGCCATTCGGGTCCTTCCATAGTCCATATACAACGTTGCCTCCCTATTATTCTCCGTGTGTGTCGAATGAAATTTCCAGCTTCTTGTTGAACCGTAGGTGTCCACTGTAGTCCCTAGCGGCCGGTTTGAATCATGCTTGAAGTTATTGGTGTCTATCCTACAGTGGAAGGTTACCATAGCCACCATGCACACCACGACGCATCCGGAAGATTCAAAGGATGAAGTGGACAGGGTAAGGCAATTATCCCACAGGTGGATTAGAAATCGAGTTTGAAAATAGACGCTCAGTATTGGTATCCAGAATAATTTTCTCACCTAGCATGGCGTCTCCGTCCGGGAGGGAACCGGACAGAATCCAGGCTCGCGGGCTTTGGTCTCATCAGTGTTCGGAGGAAGAATTCTCGTAGTTTTTTCACGTAAGTCGTTCTTACTTTCCAATACCCGCGCCAACCCAACCTCGCATTCAAGTCAAGGTTTTCCCTCCGGGACCGAGAAACCGATGCATATCATCTCCAGCTAGCTCAACAGCCCGGTCTTCGCTTTAAGCGAGCACCTGCCAGTTACGACTCGGACAAAAAACCACGCGTGGCGCATGAAGAGCCCGAGATACACCCCGCCTAACTTGGGCGTCTGGATCGTTTGTCCGTTTCACTCTTGTCTGGAAAAGAGTTGGCACCTTCTGTATCAATGCTGTAGATGCCATCCTGGTGGGCATGGGCACCTTAAAGGTAAAAGGGGGTAAGCAAGTAAGCGGGCCCATTGTTCAGTGGTCTATTTGCAACTTTGTTAAGACGTTTGGTATCAATATTAGCCGGCATAATACATAGAGGAGCATGTCCTCTTTACTTCCTCTGGGCTTTTGTTGCTCGCCGCTGACGAGCAGGATACCTAATCGGATAATTTCAGACAATTTTGCGAGCTGCAAGTATTAGCGTCAATTCTTCCATCCTTCCAGCCAAGATGGGCGAGAAGAACAAACCATGTGCGGGCTGGAGATGTTGTGGAAGGAAAAAATAACGAAAAAAGAAAGTCGCGTACAACACAAGGTGGGGAACTTATGCGGAGAGGGAAGGAGGAAAGTGAGGTGGCCATGGCCCATCTCATGCTGGAGCTTCGCCGCAATCTATTCTGCGGGACAATGAGTTGCACATGATAGCAAGTTCCGTAAGACGTCCGGACTGCGGCTGATTCATGAAAGCAATTTTGACGGGTCGATGTTTACGTCCTGCATCGACCGACGCTGTCACCTTCGCCCTTGGCATGCCGCATACCTGAATGGCCGCGCAGGCTGCAGCTTGACGTTGCGCAAGACAATTCCTTGCCAAGAACTGGACAGAGACATATTTTATGCCCTATGTGTTATGACGTGCATGGACTGAAGCTCGTGAGACCTTTGAGCACACGCGACAGCCGATCACAAAGCACGGGCCTATCGCGGCCGGCCTCGTGGCGCGGGGGACTCATCTGGTGGCTGCAGCCTGGCTGGGTTCGGTAACAGTGTAACTACCGAACATCAAGTTTCTTTGCCATATCCCAGCAAGTTACGGAATGTCATGGTCTTTCAGGCAGGTCGCAGATGCGGGTGACAGTTGTTTTCGGCGAATTTTCAAGGCGGCCGCCAACGGACCCAACTGACTTCTGAAGTAACGGCCAAAGCCGACAGCACGGGTTCAACCCATCCTTGGTATACTCGGTTGAGACCACGATGTAACGCAGCATATGTACGCGCAAAAGCGGACATTCCAATCCACGTCGACAAATTCCGAAGCTAAACGAACACCAAGGCATCGGGGTTCCATCCTGGCATGTTTCCGGGTCCGGTTAGCTTCCCTGTGCGTAGTCAACGTAAATAGCACAACCTATCCCTGAGGTTTATAACCGCGTTCCAACGCGCGGTAAAAAAAGAAGAAGCCGTACACGAGATGCAGGTGATGATGATGCTCAAACAGTCCCAGAACATGAGTGCGCGGCTAGAGGAATCAATCTGCCAGCTATGACAAACTAGGTTAGAGAGCTTCATCGTATTATTTGCAAACTTTATCGTGTTTTTCTTTTAATGTTCCTAGTCTAGCCCACACAAGGTAGTCTCTAGCTTTGTTTAAACCAAGATTATGCGTTCTAATTGGATAGTGTCATCTACAACTGCCGTCTGCGCGTTTACTTTAAGAAGTGTATTACAGAAGCGAGACGAATGAGAATTGAGCTTAGAGTCATGTACTAGCTAAAAGGGAGCTAGCGAGATGCTAATCGGGGAGGTCTTACCCCTTTTGTTACTTCGGTACTTGGTAGCACATCGTGTATAACGAAGTCAATTGGTTGGATATTCTCCATTGCTAGCCCCATCTCATCTTATACGGCCAGTGACAAACCACGTTGAGCTTCTTTGAAACAACGAAATTTTGCACGTACGTGTGAATATTGCTAAACACCTACCAGATCTGCAACTTCCCTGCAAATTGTTCGGTCCCAGAAAAATGAGAAAAAGGAGGGACCAAAAAATTCTTTGCATTATGTATGCAAAGCAAAGAGGGTGAGAGGGTGAGAGGGGACGAAGACCAGTCTCGAATTCGGGCGGGTCTTTTGCTTGCTCGGTTCTTTGTCAACGTTGAGTGTCGTTATGGACTGACGCGCGAGTAAGTATCCCTACAAGCCGACCAAAGCTACCTACCTTTGAAGCATAGGGCCAATAATTTCTGAAACACCACCCAGCCCCCCTATCGGAACGGGTCTCCATCTACACACGCCTCCCCGGTTGGTATGAGAGAAAGTTTATTCAGCATGTGCTGCTTGGCGGTAAATCGGCTGTGCTGTATCTAGCGGATGGGACCGTCTTCTCAGCATACCGCCTGTTACGTACATACAACGATTAACTAAGTGCCGTGCTCGTGCTTGTGCTCGTGCTGATCACCTTGATGTTTTCTTCCCTCCCGAGAATACAATGCTGTTTGACTACATCTTTACCATTCAACCTCTCACGAGGACATGACCGTCTACATAGTCTGCATATGCCAGCAAACCAACTTATTATTCACATCACCATGTTGTCACTGTCACTAAGAAAAGCCACATGACGCTTCGACCCACACGTTGTGACCTTCCGATTTTTGCCTCCAAAGAACGAATCTACGATCCCGTTACGATCCTGTATATTGTATTGTATAGCCTGTAGAGTCGCGGCCGGGGTCCCTCGGACAACGGAACCATCCTTGATCGGCGTAGCCGGTTGTTCTTCCTGTCCCCTCTCGCCTCGTCTCGTCCCGGCTACTGTCGCGAGGGTTGGCCTGTCGTGATCCAGTCAGAGGCAGTATATATAAACCCGTACTGCCAGCCTTGGATCGTCACTTGATCGTCCCTGATCAGCCTGGGAAACTACCTAAAGCTGCCAGACAAGCTCTCCACCCTATCGACACCAAAATCCCACCTCGGCCCCATATTGTTCTTGAGGGATTCCCGATTCAGTTGATATTGTCAAACTAACAATCCATCAACCTTTCTCGTCCGTCTCTCTCCCTTCCATATATCGCCATGGTTTCCTCAACCGCTGTTGGAAGCCTGGCAGCCAGGGCTGTCTTTTATATGTCCACTCATAGCTCCTTCAAGTCCGAAGCAACCTATGATGCGGACACTGTTGCCGCTGTCCAGGCACTTCAAGGGTGGTACAACCAAGGTACCGGCCTGTGGGATACGACTGGATGGTGGAATAGCGCCAACTGCTTGACCGTGCTTGCCGACTACGCGGTTGCCAACCCTGATTCGGCAGCCTCTCTGGATATCCCCAATATCATCCAGAATACCTTCAGCCAGGCGCAAAAGACCAGCTTCCAGGCCATCAAGACCTTTAACGCTGCGGGCCTTCCAGTCTCGAGCTACGCGAGGATCCCTAAGGGGGCTATCGCCGATAGGGGCTTTGATGACTTCCTCAACGACTATTATGATGATGAAGGCTGGTGGGCACTTGCTCGTAAGTAGCCCTTGCACTTTGATTCGTGCATGTCGTCTTTCTGTTACGGCACTGTCTCGTGATGGCATGTCGTTCCGTACATCTCTATTACCCCAACCGTGCTAACATGACATGACTGTTATAGTAATCCGCACCCATGACATTGGTAATTATGGTCTGGACGATAGCAAATTTCTTGATGCGGCGGTGAATATCTTTGAGGATATGAAAGCGGGCAATTCCCCTTGTGGCGGCATCTACTGGAGCAAGGTCGACGATTACACGAACGCCATCGCGAACGAGCTCTATCTCAAAGTGGCAGCCTCTCTGGCCAACCGAATCCCGGACAAGAAGGATTACTACCTCGACATCGCCCAGTCCCAATGGTCTTGGTTCAAGCAGTCCGGGATGATCAATGGGGACAACCTGATCAACGACGGTCTAGGAGACGACTGCAAGTCCAACGGACAAAATACATGGACCTACAACCAAGGAGTAATTCTAGGGGCTTTGGTGGAGTTAGCCAGAGCTAGCGGCGACAACTCCCTTCTCGACGAGGCCTCGACTATCGCTACTGCTGCAATCACGCACCTGAGCAAGGATGGTGTCCTCTACGAAGGCTGCGAGCCCGATTGTGGCGCCGACGGAGCGCAGTTCAAGGGCGTATTCATGCGGAACCTGCGAGAGCTGCAGCAAGCAGCGCCCCAGGACGCCTTCAAGAACTTCCTCCTCAAGAATGCCGATTCGATCTGGGCTAATGATCGCAACGATAATAACCAACTGGGCGTCACATGGACCGGCCCATACACGGACGCAGATGCAGGCGGACACAGCTCAGCTATGGATGCCCTGGTAGCTGCCCTTGTTGTCGCTTAGTTGGAAGCGTCAACAATATTTCTAGTCTGTTTGTCTATATTTTACCTATTCTTTTGGGTTGAAATTTTATGATACCATATAAGGGGGGCTTGGTTAGCGTTTTTGAAAAACATTGGGGTTACAGTATATTTTTATGTTGCTTGTGAATTGGATGGGAAAAATGAAAAAAAAGGTCATGACATTTGTGGACGGTAACTCGGAATCATGTCCATGCATAATGTCTGATATCAAGTCTTCTGGTGTTGTCCTATCTATACTCGGACACAATATTCTTTCTACAGACTTTTTCTTTTCATATAATCCTGATAATTCGCTAGTATTCGTCAATGATGATGATGCACCTAGGTATGCACACGAGAAAATACACGACTAATGATCTACTACCTACACGTGCCTTGCCGAGAAGTCTTCTGTCTAAAGGTCCGGTCGTCTCACGTTGAGCTACATCAAACGAAAAGGTGGCAAATAGGTAACACGAAGAAGAGAAACACGAGTCTGCGCCGCGAAAAAAAAAACCCATTCCGTTTAAATTCGTCAGCGATGATCGACGCGTAATCCTCGTTCATTTGCGCACATCCTCATCTCATCTTTTTTTAACCGGAGGCCCAACAGACTGAGGAATATAGTACATACAACTTACAAGTACGTATGCGCATGTTTTTGGGTGATAATGATCTTCTTTTTTATTTGTATCTATCAAGGACATAAGTATATATAATTATCAAGTAAGAGGGTATATACGTGTATGTTTGTCAACAGATAATCATGATGAGAATACGGGCAGTCTATCATAACTAGGAGGCTGTCACTTGTGGGGAGAAATGAGATCGAACTTCCCCGCACTGGAATTACTCTTAACTTCTTGAGCCGCGATCGAATTTTGAACCAGTAATTACCTACATACAAGTACTTAGTTATCGTTTTCCCCAGTTTCTAGGCAACAAAATCTTCATCGATCGTCCTCTAGGTTAGGTGGTGTTTCTTTTGATTTATCACCCCTCATCTGATTTGAAAGCGGAATATTTACGCGTGCAGGAAAATCTAAGGTAGATATACAAGTACGAGTACATTCAACCACCCGGGCGCGTATATCCACGAAAGACCGTTTTCTGATAGGTATTAATTCATGCAAAGTATCGCGGGAACATACCTACCTAACCTATTTACATGGTCCGTAACAAGATAAGGCTGGATGTGATGTCAGCACCGGTAGTTGAAATATATTGTTATGCAAGCAACCATTTCCCGCCTTTGTCACATCCGTTTACTTTATGCGTACTACCTACCAGACTACCTACCTACCGTTTGGGGACGAGAC
Organism: Poronia punctata; assembly: GCA_022579005.1. Classification (NCBI taxonomy): domain Eukaryota; kingdom Fungi; phylum Ascomycota; class Sordariomycetes; order Xylariales; family Xylariaceae; genus Poronia; species Poronia punctata. Next base: position 283,969 of record MU401475.1, read on the forward strand.
TGTACGGGGGTGGGGGGTTGCTTGCTTGATTGTGACGCTTTATTTATATGAGGCTTGTTGCGTGACATGAATTTGGTGAGATCTTCTAGTTCGGTACATAGATATGGCTGGTGCTTGATTGTAGACTTCTTAAGATAGATGTGAGCGGATTTAGAAGCATTTACTTTAGTAGGTTAAGCTGACTTGCGGTTTGAATTGACCTGATGTTGTTAGATAGGTTCGTGTGGTTTGCAAATCAAGAGGCACACCGTGAAGATCCTAGGATAGGTTAGGCAGACGCCTTTTGAATTTACCTAGATAGATAAAAATACTCCTCTATACGCATATAATAACAAAGATATGTCTATAAGCAAATATCAAATAGTGGATTGGGGGAATCATCACCCAATAACCCCATTCCCAGTCAACGTCTTCGCCAAACAGCTAGGTTAGAACAAATAAATCCCAGTTCAACTTTATATACGTCGTCGTAAATGTCGATAAAAGCCGGTGATTTAAAAGGTACCTGAATATTTCGGGTGCGAGATATCATATCTTTCCAGCTCCTTTCCGCGGGGCTGCGGCTGCCTAAAGTTACTCCAAGCAAGTTCCAGATACCGTATAGTACGCTTAGAAGCTTCCCGGTCACCTTGCAATCAAACAGACGAGGTACAGGCTACAGCACGGGCCCGATATAGGCCCACGCCAAGTGAAAAGAACCCATCTTGAAATCGACAATGGACGCCTCAGAAAGCGACATCTTCATCCAAAAATACGCATCAGACTTTATCGCCGACTTTGATCGTTCTCTAGACCCGTTTCTAAGGAAGCCCAATGGTCGTCTACGACAGCGGGTCCGTTTTCGAGAAACGGCAAGGTTGATCTCGAAAGTACGTTTGTTCACCAAGACCAATATTGTAATCTCCTTCTGTTACTAATAGACTGTCGCTACAATAAAGGTTCTTGAGCATTTCCAGGAACTACCCCAGCTTCTTGATCCTCATCTGCCAAAATGGCTGCCCGTGCTGGCAGATGCCTACTTGGAGAGTCTGCAAGAGCGTCGAAAGTCGAAAACGCTATCGACGAGATCTCAGCTCTTGCTACCCCTGACCGGCGCTATATGCAGGATCATCTACACCTTCTGCAAGGTCAGGGGCGAGAAGGTGATTGTGAGGTTTCTGAATGTCGAGACTAAATATCTTGAGCTGTTGTTACAGGCCATCGAAGATTCGGAGGAAGAGATTGAACCAAACGCTACGACAGAGTCGGCGAATGCCTGGACCTGGCATGAGAGATATGTCGTCCTCACCTGGTTGTCCCAGCTGTTCTTCGCGCCCTTTGACCTGGCTACGATTTCTTCTGGCGACACGGATGAGTTTGATCAACCGGCACTGATAGGGTTCCAATGGCCAAAGCAAGTACCTCGGATCACGTTGAGAGTCATCCCCCTAGCAACTCGCTACCTCGCCTCGGCTGGAAAGGAGAGAGACGGAGCAAAGGCGCTCTTGGTCCGCTTGGCTATGCGAAAAGACATGCAGGAATTGGGCGTCTTGAGTGCCCTCGTACAATGGGCTCTTAGCACGCTCACATCCGTTCAAGGACGAGAGGCAATGTCACCATATTATTTCATCGGAAGCCTGTCATTTCTAGCCGGTGTCTTACGTGCTGCCGAGAATACATCCACCATGGACCAACACCTGTCCTCTATTTTCTATGCGGTCCAGGCTATTCCTGCAGAAGATGATGAGGTTTGCACAGTCATTAACGGCTCGGCTCTTGCGCGCAAAATGATGATCAAAGTCACTCGGTCCATCATCTCGATCGTCCTGCGTAAGTCACGACAGAGCATGTCGGACACGGAAATGATTGAGACTACAATCGGCTACCTGCTCGAGCGTCTTGCCGACAACGATACACCTGTCAGACTAGCTGCTAGCAAGGCTTTGAGCATCATCACTCTCAAGTTAGACCCTGACATGGCCTCCCAGGTGATCGAAGCAGTTATCGAGTCCTTAAATCGTAATGTACTCTGGATCAAGAACAAGTCGGACCCGAAAGCTCCTCCAACGAGAGATCTTGCAGCTGTCGACCCCCTGGAATGGCACGGTCTCATGCTCACATTGTCCCATCTTCTATACCGCCGGTCTCCTCCGCCAGAAGACCTGTCGAATATTATCCATGCCCTACTTATAGGGCTGTCTTTCGAGAAGAGGGGTGTCTCGGGTGGATCGATAGGGACCAACGTCCGAGACGCCTCTTGCTTTGGGATATGGGCATTAGCCCGTCGATATACTACCAAGGAATTGTTGCGAGTTGAACCACAATCTATTCTTGTTGCCAAGGGCCATGACCCAGCTGCCTCCATCCTACAGGTCATCGCGACAGAACTTGTTGTCACTGGATCTCTTGACCCGGCGGGGAATATTCGGCGAGGGGCTTCCGCTGCCTTGCAAGAACTAATCGGCCGGCATCCCGATACGATAGAGCAAGGGATATCGGTGGTCCAAGTCGTAGATTACCATTCAGTTGCCTTGCGTGCTAGGGCAATAGATGAAGTAGCTCTCCAGGCCACCAGGCTCTCACCTCACTACGGAAATGCACTCCTAGAGGCCACATTAGGATGGAGGGGCATCGGGGATATGGATGCGGGTTCCCGCAGAGTTGCTGCTGCATCGTTTGGCACTTTGACCGTAGAACTGACTCGGACATGTTCATCGAATCCCCTCGACTACCTCAGTCGTCAAGTAGAATCGGTGCTGGCTCGCATCCAAAGTCTCCAGGTGAGACAGGTTGAGGAACGACATGGACTCCTTTTAAGTCTCGGGGCGGTTCTAGATGTCATCCCAAGATTTATTAACGGGGATAGGCCATTGAGTGAACAAGCTGGCCAATTGCCCATCCCGCAAGTGATTAATGGCGTCAAAACCATACTCCGGGAAACGAAAGACACGAAATTTCGAAAAGTCGAGTTGCTAACCGAAGCCAACAGCACGCTGGTCATTTCTATCTTGCCCATACTAATATTAAGTCTGTCGGATTACGAGAAGCAATTCCCAGACATCAAAGAACTGATACGGCCGGGAGGTACCGTCGTCGATGAAAGTGATTCTGGGATATCACCAAGACTACTACAGTTCACTGACGCCATGCGAGAACAGCAACCTGATTTATTCGACGATCTCTTGAAGATTATGGAAATATGTTTGGGCGACTGGCTTGACAGAAGCGAGACAGAAGTCATCAAGTCCTCATCTGAAGCCTCTTTGCTTCTCCTCCTCTTGTCGAAGCCTTCAACTCGCGCTGAAATAATGCGAGAGTGGTGTGACAAAGTCCGGCAGTCCATAACGCCGCAGAAGAAGCATGGAGACGGCTACTTTCATGCCCTCACTCGTAGTCATCGCATTCTAGCCCACCTCAAATCTAATGCTAGTGCCGGCTTCGAGCAGATTTCGATACCGAAAACATTAGCAGCGCGATGGGCCAAAGACAGACAGATCGAAACACACGTCGCAATTATGCAAAGCATAACCGGCAGGACCATTCTGAGGGATGAATCAACTGAATTCATTGATCTCATCATTGAAGGTCTGGAGAACTACACGACCAACGCACGCGGCGATATTGGCTCTCATGTCAGGCTAGAAGCGATCAAAGCAACCAAGACGCTCTGGCAAACCAAAGAAGACAATCAGGAGCTGATCACGCAGCTGCTCCCACATATACTTCGTTTGGCAGCCGAAAAACTGGACCGCGTCAGAGCAGAGGCACAATCGACACTGGCAGTAATTCTCACCGAGAGGTATGATCCCGAGCCACCTGTACGCAAAATATGCCATCATACTAACCCTTTACTTAGTGAATCCGCCGTCTTTAAAGAGCTATCATCTTCCTCAAAGGAATATTTCACATCTCTACTAACACTCCGTGATTCTTCACACCTCATCACTAGCAAAGCTACATCTAGCCTTGCCTCGGAAATCTGCACATCAAGTCTCCTAGCCGGCCTAGTCACATCAGCCGACACAGGAAACGAAGACCTCGTGATAGCAACCCGAGCCGCCCTCGCCTCCTTCTGCGAGACATCAGACAAGAACCTCGGCCAGGTCTGCGACTCCCTAGTACAAAACCTCAAATCATACGCCGGCGTAGACCGCGTCCTAGTCCCCACCCTCGAGGTCGTCTCCTTTTTATTCCATGTCGGCATCCTCAACATCACACCAGATTCACAACTGATAAATCCCAAACAACTATGTCTCCTCGTCCAGAAAGCAGCTTACAAGACTGGCAACGTCCGCAAGTTGGAAGCCTGTATCAAAGTCTACGGCGCCCTCGCCGCTGCCACCACCGCAGATGTAGTGCGAGGCGAGGCGAGAAGACGGCTAGGAGCCTTGTTACTTCATCCGTGGCCGAGGGTTAGGAGTCTTGTGGTGGATGAGTTGTGGAATTTGGATTTGGATCTTTCCGGACAAGGACAAGAAAAGAATCTGCTCCTGCTAGGCGTTGATTGGGGTAGGGCTGATAAGGCTCAAGTAAAGGGTATTGTGGCCGAGTTGGGACTTGTCTAGGTCGGATAGGGGTAGGTACATTCACCTAGGTTACTCGTATATTACCTAGGTAATTATCTCTTTGCTGGGTCCCCCCCCCCCCCTCGCAAGCCCGTGATCGTGTAGAGGTGAAGTTGTTTGTTTGTACCGGACCTGTACAAGTATGCACGAAAGCAATAATGTCTGTCCTAGGTTAAACTACGAGTATCCTATCGTATCCTATCCTACCCTACCCTAAAAAAAAGGGGGTCCGCATCAATACCTCATTTTGGGTTTAGTAAAAGGAAGTACGTACATGCAGGACTAGACTAGATACCTAGTCTAAGTCAAGTATAAACCAAAACCAAGGCCACATGGTTTCATGGGACTTTGGTGGATACGAGTTACATATTATAAACGGCTTGCTGTTGATCATGTCTAGGTACCTACTTAAGGTAGTTTAGATACGTGCACATTAGGTCGGTATGTAAGGTTAGACTAGTTACTTAGGTAGTTAGTCAGTTAGTTCTCTTGTCTTGTTTTCTTTGATAACGAGGTTATTCCTACATTTGGTGGTACGACCGGACCGGACAGGACAGGAGGGACTAAAACAACGATATATATATAAGCACCTAACCTATGTATATCGTGATTAAGTACCTATATCCCCTGATTGTAAAGGTGACTAGCCCCTAACTTAGCCTACCTACCTACTTGCAAGTTTTTGAATAAGTTAACCAAGAAGCGCAACTACGTAGGTTAGGTTAGGTTAGGTAAATGTAATTTAAGCTAGGTAGTAGGTAGGCATTCGTGCCTTGGTCTTGACACATATACATACCTATATTAAAACATCTCTGCGTTCCCCTAGCAAATACGGGGAGAAAGCGGATAAACACGGGTTATAAAATTCTACGCATATTCATTACCTAGGTTAAGCAAGGTGCCCGTCTTAGTTGGAGTTTTGCAGGGGTTTCCAAAACCCTTTCTTTTGTGTAGACCAGTCTAATAAGAGAAAAGCAAAGACCGCCCAAATTACGTCGCTTCGCTTACGTGTCTAGGTAGGTTAGGTAGATAGTCTAGGCTCCGCGTGCATGATGTTGTGGTCGCCTGACTTTTATGTCGTACATACGAGTAATTACATGGTTTAGGTTCTTGCTGACTTGCTACTATTACCTAGATACTCATAGTCTTGTTACAAGGTGCCTACCTAGGTACCTACTTTGAATCTAGCCCAAGTCTGGATTATATATCCCGATTCTACACACAAACAAACATTATTAGTAATCATCTCGAAATACAAAGCTACCTTACCTACCTAGTTTATAATCTGGCCCAATACAAAGAACGAGCTGATGCGCCACCACCACGCGGGCTACCGTGTCGGCAGGCAGGCAGGCAGCGTTTTGAGACCCAAGTACGTGTACGTGTATGTATGTCCAATGAAGGCATCATGGACGGATCAAACCAAACGGCTAGGTATAACCTTACATTACAATCTACAAAAGTAGGTAGGTGGTCACCTTTCTAGAAATCAGTTTTACTAGGCTATCTAGACAGCTTCAGGGTCTTAAGAGAAACACATCTTCCACATGCGCCCGCTCGGTCTGGAATCACGCGCGGGGCTTTTCTTTGCCTTAATAAGTCCAACCTTTGCCTCTGCCTTGTCGATTGCTGCAACGACATTGTAAGTAAGTAAGTAAGTAAGTAAGCTGTCGGGGACCTTTGTTCGTGTGCCGCCTTGACATTTTCAAAGGAATATGCGAGAATGATTATTTGGGCTGGCACGATTACTGTATCTCCGAGTACGTGTAGTATAAGCCGAAGGATATATGCGCCCCGCTGTTGCCTATTCCCGTGTATACGAATAAAGAAAGAGAGGTCATGCAACCCTCTTCAGAAACAAAGGCTTGACTGATTCTGGGCTTGCTTAGTCAAGGTCCTAGGTTAGCCGGCTAGCGACATCCGAGAAGCCGTCTATTCCTGGGAAAATCAACACGTTGCATTGCACGAGTGCTTGTGTAATTACTCGTAGATGATAGCATCATAGCTTCTTTGTAACACGGCCAAAACCAACAACAAAGAGCAATAACAAGATGCCACTTCTTTTTGATCATCCAACGCTGTTAATTGGGAGGCACAGAGGTTATGCGCCCACAGCCGTCTGCTCGAGGAAAGTACCTAAAGTACATATGTAGAGCGGGATGGATGGCGATCAAACAGCTCGTCTCAACGCTAGGATATTTAAAGGGGGATCATCGCCCTGCGACAGAGTAACGAATACTTGAGCGTTTGCACCCTGGCCCCTGGTAATACTGGCACACTATCGAGTAGGTATCATCTGGGTACCATCCCCCAGCGGATTGGGACATTTGCGGCTCACCCAGATTCCCCCCGCATTACCTCGAGCTACCTACCTACTTGTACAGTGGCATGAGAGTACCGTTGTCATCATTTCTCCTAGGCACACTCACCAATGAGGATGAGCTTGGGGCGCGGAGCTGTCGTTGTAATTATCCTGGGGCGAACAATGGGATGTTGAATTAACCGAGTATCCAAGAACAGTAGACTAGTACACTGCAAGTTACAGGATTCGGCACCAGCCACAAAATCCCTTTTCAGATCCCTTTTGGAAACATAGTTGAGACAGAGAGAACTGCTGGGGCTAACAATAGTCGAGGTGGGCCAAAGTGTACCAAGTATGCGGTACACATCAGTCTGTGTATGTACTTGTACTTGTACACACATGTACATACCTATTTTGCTTGGGTACTTGTACATTAGTAGATTAGTCTAGCGAGAATGGAAACCTGATTGAGGTGACCCCCATGTGGAACAGGGATCTGATTACCTATCTGCAGCCCTTGTCCGTGGTTGTGTCCGCGGGACATCACGTTCTTACACGTATACGTCTCGTATACGAGTGTCAATGAAACCTCCTGGTCCTGATGTGACTGTACTAGTCCGATCGCTATTGCTAGAAGCGTAATTAGATCTTGGCCACAGAAAATAAGAGCTGATGGGTCGGCGTCGGCTTCGCTGTTCAGGTCAAGTTTCTCACTTGACGCCTCTAGGCTTACGGGTATATGTAAAGCGGACAGCGGAAAGCCAACAGAAATTATGTCTAGTCAAATCCAAATGGTACCGTACGACGTACTCATATTCAGACGAATCTTGGTTTCTTCATTGGGTTTAACTTGCTATCCGTGGGGAGGGCGTTGAGGCGCAAAAGTCGATGGTCCTGAACCTGAACCATACCTCTTTATACAGGTTGCAGATCAACGGCCAAACTGCGATGCTTTCTGCTAACCACATGGCAAATTATGCGATTAGTCCCAGCACCTTGGGACACGTCGTATAACGGTGGGACCAATCAGGGAGTTCATAGCTGATATCAAGCGCTTTTTCAATGTCGAGTGGGATGGGCAGATCCCTAATCTGGGGTTACGCAGGAAAACGCTGATGCATGTCTGTTGATAATCATGGGGATGTGCGGTCTACTAGTAGGGCGTCCTTTTGCTTATCGTGGCAGGCAGTAACTTCCCTAACTTAGATATGTACATACTCGTACATGCCTATGCTAGGTATGTCTTGCAGACCGTCTCTTTCCCAAGGGCCAGTAGGTAATTTGATTGGCATAATATAATCTACGACCCTATATTCCAATCATCTGCCCTTACCTACCCTTGATTATATCAATCGTATGGTCCTAGTACACGTATAAGCTCCTAACCTAACCCTACACATGCGAGTACCGTACCAGGCCCTGCTAGATCTTTTAAACTGTAAATCTATCGTAAATAAATAGTTAAGAATTGAAAACGCTTTAGGCAAAGATAACCTTAGAACGACGGTTTGCTGCAAATTACGTTTAAGAGCAATTAAGCATAAAAAAAAAGATAAACGCTTAAAATTAAAAACGCTTAAAATTAAAAACGTTTTTAAGGCTTGAAAACGTTTAATAGAAGTACTTTTACATATTAAAAAGTAGGTCTAGGTACCTATATAAGTACCTAACCTACCTTTACTTAATACTATACCTAAAAACAAAGGTCTTTTTTTTTTTTAATGTTAGCACACATGAGAATTAAACTGCAATACTTTATTATAACTATATACGTCTATCTAATTATACTATGTAGGAGGTATTCTCATTTGCAGCTTTTATTATAATTAATATGGTTATGTAAGGCTGTCGCGACTTTTGCTTGGTGTTTCTTAGGGGGGGGGGGGGGGGTGAATAGGGGTCACGGACCTTTGGAATGGGCTGCCTGCCATGGCCTATGGACCTTTAGAAATGACTGCCATGGCCTATGGACCTTTAGAAATGACTGCTATGGTTTAAGGACCTTCAGAATTGACTGTTATAGTTTAAGGACCTTTAGAATTGACTGTTATAGTTTAAGGACCTTCAGAATTGACTGTTATGGTTTAAGGACCTTCAGAATTGACTGTTATAGTTTAAGGACCTTTAGAAATGACTGCTATAGCTTATGGACCTTCAGAAATGACTGCTATGGTTCATGGACCTTCAAAATTGACTGTTATGGTTTATGGACCTTTAGAAATGACTGACATGGCTCATGGACCTTTAGAAATAACTGACATAGCTTATGGACCTTTAGAATTGACTGCTATAGCCTATAGACCTTCAGAAATGACTAACATAGCTTATGGACCTTTAGAAATGACTGCTATGGCTTATAGCATGACCCTTTAGAAATGGCTGGCATGGCTAAGGGCTTTGCAAAGGAGCAAAAGGTAATTTAGCTATAAATTTAGAGAATTGTGTAATAATAGAGGTACAAGGTATCTCTATTAGACTTATATAAAGAATACGTCTTACCCCTATATTAGATAGGATTCTTTTTCTTTTTAGATATTAGTTTATGTTAACTATAGTACTTAATATATTTAATGTTATACCTAACTGTTTTTTCTTTATATTTTTCCTTTTTACTATAACAATTTTAATGTTTTTTTAACAGTTATTTATAATAAATATTAAAATATTAATACTTATATAGTTAGTAATCTTTTTATAAAAGAATTATATTTGTTTTAAGTACTATTTGCTTATATACTATATAGCTTTTATAATTTTTGCTACTTTATTAAATTAAATAACTTTAATAAGTATTGCTTTATATATTATTAATAATATAATATTTATTTAATTATATAAAATATTATACTTTATTTATATAAAGTAATTACTTACTTATATGATTATATTATAACAACGCTACTTATTTACTTACTTTTAAGGCACTTATATTATATCTAATCAAGGTTTAAAGAAGTATTAAAGTATAGCTAGATTTTCTTTAATTATTATTAGCAAGAAGCTATATTATAAATAAAGATTTAATAATTTTATATTATGTTTTTATTTGTATAGATGTAATACCTATATAAAATTAGAGATTGCTATGCTAAAATACTTTAAAAAGTACAACTTTAAAAGGTTTTTTAAAAAAAATGTTATAATGTTTAATATATAAGTATGCTTTTTAAAGCAGATCTAATAAGCTTTTAAACTTGTTTTAAACTAGATTTTTTATATAAAAGAGTATAGTTTAAAAAGGTACTTTAATATATACTATTAAAAGGGTGCTTTAAATTATTTTTATTTTAGTTTTTAAGTTATATTTTTAAGAGATTTAAAAAAAAAATTTATAATGCTAAATAAAATAACAAAAGTTATAAATTAAAAAGACTATGTAAATTTAGGCTAATTACCTAATACAATATTACTAATTTAAATATAAATTAAGTGCTAGTATTATTTAGTTAACTTTTTAAAAAAAAAGAAATTATATTTGCTAGTTAGCAATAGTTAAATTATATAATAAAACAATATTAAATATTAATAACAATAAAATTAAATTAACTTTAGCTAAAAAAGCTAAACTACTAATAGTTTAAAGCTTTTAAATAATATTTAAAAATATTACAAAACTATAACTAATTAAAAATAAAAATATTATTATTTTCTTTTAGTGCAATAATTTATTATTATAACTTAGCGCTATGCTTTTTAGTTACAGCTTTTTTTAATTTTTTAACAAATAGGCTAATAGCTAAGAACTAAGCTAAAAAACTTATTTTTATTAGTTAAAAATAAAAAGAAGTAGTATAAAAATACTAATAGCGTAAATTAAAACTTTAAAATTATTAAAAATAGGTTTAAAATATATATAAATTAAAAAACTTATAGCGTTAATAGTAAGTTATTTAATTAAACTTTAAAGCAAGGTTTTAGTTTAAAAATAATGCTAACTATAAAAAATTGCATTTTTTTTGCTTAAACTTTTTTTACTAGTTAAATTATAAGTAAATTAATATATTAAAACTATGCAGTAAAAAGCAATATAAAAGCGGAACTAGGCCTTTGCAATTTTACTATAAAACAATACTAAACTATTTTAAAATATAGTATTATTTTTGTTAGCAATAGCTAAGCTTTAAAAATTACTTAAAGTAGTGCAAATAAGAAAAAAAGCAGCTTTAAACTATTTTAATAACTTAGCAACCTAAATTATATTAAATTGCAATATTTTTAGTAACTAAAAAAAATAAAATATTAAAAGTTAATAAAACGCATATAAAAAAAGTATAAATTAACATATAAGCTTATATATATTATAAGCTTTTTAATAAGTTTTATAAAAAAAAGCACTAAGATTTTTATAAATATATACTATATAAAGTAGCAAACTTTTATTTAGCTAAAAATTATATATTATACAACTAAAACAAAGCTAGTAAGCATTTAAAATTAAAACAATTTTTTAGCTATTATAAGTATTATATTTTTAGTTATACACTTTAGTACTTTGCTTGCGCAAGCTACAAAGTTTACAACGCTTACTATAAGCATATTTACTAGCTATACTAGCTATACTACTTATATTACTTTAGCTAGCATTACTTTTATTTCTATTACTTTTATATTAGCTTTTTTTTTTTATTATCTTTTTTATAATAAACTATAAAATTAGCAGCAAAAGCTAACATTACGTTAAATTAAATATAAAACAAAAAAGAAAAAAAGCAAAAAAAAAGTAAAATAGGTATTAATAAATATAAAAAAAAAAAAGTTATAAAAAATAAAAAGTAAAATTAAAATAATAGTAGTAGTAAAAGTATTAAAAATAGAAAATAAAAAAGTTAGTATAAGTATTAGTAAAATATAAAAGTATATTAGTATATGTTTAAACTAACTATAAAATACGCTTATAATAAACCTAACTTTAATACTTATAGTTTAATTAAAAAGTACTTAAGTATTTAAATACTAAACAATTTAATTAGTTAAGTTAATTAGAGGTTATAGCTAAACTATATATACTTAAAATAATACTATTAACATACTTATAGTTAAGTATAGTAAAAAAAGGAAATAATTATAATAATAAAAGTACAAGGTACCTCTATTAAACCTATATAAAAAATACGTCCTACCTTTATATTAAATAAGGTTCCTTTTCTCTTTAAACATTAGTCTATGTTGACTACAATACCTAATATACCTGATGTTATACCTGACTGTCCTTTCCCTGTATCCTTCCTTCCTACTATAACAAATTGTTAGGGGGGCACCTATCTAGCGTGAATTTCCCAGGCACCCACCCCACTTTCGGCCGAGACAACTAGCAGACAGGAAGTGGATTCTGTAACCCACCTACCTACTTTCTTAGCAATGTACACAGAACTTTTCTCTTCAAGGCTGTCTCTACCTACTTACTGTTAGAACCAACAGGTCATGAGATAACAGGAATCAATGTAATGCCCACACAGTAGAAGTTATACGGCTGTAGTAGGGACCACTATAGAGAAAAAGGTCCTTTTATAAGGGGTCTCTCTTTACCTATTTAGTATAAGAAAATTTTGTAGTAAAAAGAAGATTTTCTTTTTTATATATATATTAATTAATATATACAATTTAGCTAATTTGCTTAGTTTTAATAATTAAAAGTCTTATTATGCTTATTATTACTATTAAAGCATAACAATTATAGCTATTTAGCAAAAATAGCATTAGCTAATAAAGTTAAACTATTTTGCTTAGAAGATTTTTATTACTAAAATAAAAAATTTAAAATAAAAGCTTTAGCTTTATAGCTATAATAACATATTAACTTAAAAAATAAAAAGCTATAGCTTAAATAACTTAAACTTGTTAATATTACTAAACTTAATAAAAAGCTTATAGCTTTAGCTTTTAAAAAAAGCAAATTTAAATTTAATATAGCTAAAAATACTTTTACTTTAAATAAAAACAACCTAATTAATATTAAAAATCTTTTAAAAGACTTTTTTAACTTTATTAAAAAGTTTAAATTAATATATATTTTTTTTAAAAATAAATATAAATAAAGCGTTAAAGCTTAAAAAAAACTTAATAAAAAAATAGCAAAGCTAAAGACTTAAATAAGTAATACTATATTTAAAAACTATAAAGCTTTTTATATAAAATATAACTAAAAAGTAAATATATAGTATAATAACTTTTAAAAGGTTAAAAAACTTATAACTAAAGTGTTGCTAGCTATTGCTTAAGTAAACTTTTTTAACTTTATTAAAAAAAGCGCAAAAAAACTAATAAAAAATTTTAAAAAATTTATTATAAAATAAAAACACTATATTTTATAACTTAAGTAATATAAACTTAACGCGTTGCTTAGTACTTATTTTTTTTAACAACTTTTTAAAGCTTTTAATAACAAATATAAATATTAATATAACTTTTTTAAAATTATATATAAAAAGCAAATATAAAAAAAAAAACTTTATTACTTAAAATTAGCTGCTAACTTTTAAGTATAAGCAATAATTAACTAAAAGCTTAAAAAAACAAAAATAATAAAAAAGTTTTTTATAATATTTAATAAAAATAAAATAAAATACTAAGTTTAAAAGTTAAAAAGTAAAAATACTTTTTTATTTTTAATAAGTACTTTATTTATAAGCAAAAAACAAAAAAGATTTTTTTATATTATAACTTTTAGCTAAAGCAAAAAAGCTGCTTGCTAAAAAACTATTAACTTATTAAAATAAACTAAAAAAAATACTTATAACTTAAAAAAAATATGCTTAGCATATAAAAGCTATTATAACTTTTTTAAATACTAATATATATTTTTAAAGCTTTAAAAAAAAAGCTTTACTAAAAGCCTAAGGTATAAAAACTTTATTAAGTTTAAAATTAAATATAATCTAGACCTTAAAAAAAAAATTAAAGCCTTTAAAAAAACAAAAGCTAGTTAAAAAAAGGTAAAATTAACTAATAGCTTATAAAAAAAAAAAAAAAAAGCATAACTAAAATAAGTCTTTATATATATAAGTTTTAAAATATTAAAAAAGCTTGCATAAAAACTATACTTACTTAAAAACTTAGCAATACTTAATTTAAAGTTTATATTATATATTTTTAATAAAATTAAACGCTTTTATAATATTAAAAGTGCTTTAAAAAAAAACTTATTTTAAGCTAAAAACTTAGTTATAATTATATAAGCTTATAAAGAAATAAACATAAAAGTATAAAAAACTAAAAAACTACTTATATTAAAGCTTAAAAATATAGCTTATTATAAAACCTTAGTAATAAATATTGTTTTTTTTTGCACCTTTACTTAAAAAAAAATTTAGTAAAATATAAAGCTACTAAAAAGTTATTTTAAAAAACTTAATAGCTTAATATTATGCTAAGTATAAAATAAATATAGCTAATACGTTTTAAAATACTTACTATTAAATATAAACAAAGCCTTTTTTTATACTTAAAAAAATATATAAACAAAATATACTAAATAGCCTACTTTTAAAGCAAATCTTTTTAAATAGCATCTTTAGCTTAGCTACCTAGGTCTTAATGCATTATAGCACTTAATTAGCTAAGTAAAAGAAATAAAAATTAAAAAATCTTTAAGCTAAGGCATTAAATTAATAAATTGCCTTAGTTATATATATAAAAAGCTTAAAAACTAAATTAACAAAGCTTTTAAAAACTAACTAAATTATTTATTTAAATAAATTATTATAAATTAGCATTTTTATAATAAAGGTTTTAATAGTAAAGTATTAATACTTTTTATAACTAAACAATATTTTAAGCATATATTTAATTATTATTTACAAAGTTTTAATATAAAAACATTAAAAACTTTACTTAAGTACTTTATAAAAAAAGCATAAGTAGTTTATAAAAAACAAGTTATTATTATTAAATTAAATAAACAACTTTTATAGTTATAAATAATTATAAACTATTTAATTAATAAAGTATTTATTACTTTAAAAATCTTAACACTTAATACCTAAGCTTAAAACAGTGCTAGTAAACAATTTAGCTAAATTATTAAAAAGCGTGCTAAGTATATAAAAACTAGCACAAAGCTTTTAAAAAGCTTATAAGTTAAAATTAATAAAGCTGCAGTTTATTTATTAAACTAAATACTTAAATATATATTTTATTAGAAAACTTTATATAAATAATTTTATACTTATTTTATATTTTAAAATAGCTATATTAAAATTAAAAAGCTTAAACTAAACTATTTACAAGTTTATAATTATAAAGCCTATGCTTTTATTGCTAATATAAAAAAAAAAGAAATTATTTTTTAAAACTAAGCTTTAAAGCTTAGATAAGTTATCTTATTAGCTATAAATTAACTAATATTTATAAAATTTAAAATTTTTTAACTAATTAAATAATTTAAACTAAAAACATAAAATTTAATAAAAACTAAACATTTAATAAAAAGCTTAATAAACTAAAAAATAAGCTTTAAATACTTAACTACAAATTTTTTATAAATCTTTTAAACAAGACCTTAATTTCTAAGTTTAAATTATAATATTAAAATACTAACTTTTATAAAGATAAAAATAAACTTAAATATATACTATAACATTTAAACACTAAAAGCAAAGTAACTAATAAGTATAGTATTAAAAATACTAAAAACTTTAAGCTTAATAAAACTAATTACTTTTATATTAACTTAAAATTTTAACTATATTTTATATTTTTATAGTTTTTTTTAATGTAGTAATGCTTATAGCAATTAAAAATGCTAATTTTAATAAGCGTTATAATAAGTTTTTTGCTTTATTTAAAGCTTGCTAAGCAAAAATATTTATAAATAATAAGTATAATAATATATTTTATTTACTTTATATAAGTATAAGCATTAATAAAAAGTTTTTGCTTTTTTTTGCTAAGCTACTTAAACTATTAAAATTAAGCTAAAGTGCTTATACTAATAATAATAAATAAATAAAATGCTAAAAGGCTATGTTTAATATTAAATGCTTATATACTTTTAAATTAGCGCACAATATATAAGTAAACAAGGCTGCAAAAGCTAAAGCGCTTTAACGTTTACTATACTACCTTAATAATACTTTTAAAATAAAAAAAAATTATATAAACTAGCTAAAATAGTTTTTTTATAAATATAAAATTAAAAAAAATATTTTACTATATTAAAGCAAGCTTTTACTGCTTTTATAATTATATAAAAAACTTAAAAATTATTTTTTAAAAAGTAAGTTTTTTAAAGCTAAAAATAACTACTTAGTTAATTATAAATAAATAAGCTTTTAAAAAAAAGTTTTTGCCTATATAGCTAAAAACTATTAAATATTAAACTATATATAGGTATATATTTACAAGTTTAATAAAAAAAGCTTTTATTTAAAATATAAAGCATAAATAGTAGTTTAAAGTAATTAATAGCTTATAAATAAATATAAAAATATATATGCTTTTACTTTAGCTAAAAAGTTCTTTAAAATATTAGCTACTATTATAACTAAGTTTAACTTTAAAATAAAATAATATAATATAGTTAACGCTTTTATTAACGCATTGCTTTAAAAACTAATTTATATAAAAATACTTTATAGTTATAAAAAAAAAAAATATATTTTATGCTTTTTAAAAGCTTTTTATAAATTATAAAAATTATTACTACTATAGCAAAAAAAGCTTACTTTAACGCTTTTAAAGCTTAAATTTAAGCTAGTACCTTATAAACCTTGCGTTTTTATTAAAAATAAAATATTACTATTTATATATATTAACAACTTTATGCTTGCTTACTAAAAAGCCTGCAAAACAAAAGCTTTTATAGCTATTAAAAGTTTAAAAAATAAATATTAACTAATTAAAAGTTATAAATTAAAGTAGTTTTTAAGTATAAAAATTATTTAAAACTATAAACAAAGTTTAATCTAGCTATTTTAAGCTATATATATTAAGAAAATATATAAGTTAAGTAACTTTTTTAATAAAATGCTATTAACTTTTATAAGATCTATTAAGCTACTTTTATATAAAAGGACTGCTACTTATTAAAAAGTTTATTATTATTAACACAAAATTAAATTAATTATATATGCTATAGTTATTACTAAACTAAATATAGCTTTTATTACTTTATAACTTTTATACTTTAATAACAACTTTTTATTTGCTTACTATGCTGCTGCTAACTAAGTTTTAAACTATTTTTAAGCAAATTAATGCTTTGCTTTATAGTTTAAAAATAAAAATAAGCTTAAAGTAGCTAGCAATTTATTATTTGCAAATAATACTATTAACTAAAAAAGCTTATAAGCATATGCAATGCTTTTTTTTAGTAGTTTTATTAAATAAAAAGTAAATAAATAAAATACTATTATTACTTTTACTACTAAAGCAAAACTTTTTATGTTAGCTTAAGCTATAAAAAAAGCTATGTTTATTAGCTAACTTATTAAAAAGCTTAGTATTAATTTAAAATAAGAGCATATTATTATTTAGTATAATAACTAGCAAACTATTAGTTTAATAAATAAAAATATTATAACTTTTAAAACAAAATTAAAGCATGTTAACATATATAATTATTAGCTATATTAAAAAGTAATTAATAAAACGCTTTAAGTAGTTTATATACTAATAAATTTAATAATAGCTAATAGTTTTATAAAGTTTTTAGCACAAAATAAGTAGGCAAGCTTTTTAAAGCAAATTAATTTAGTTAACGTTAAAGCTATTTAAATTAAAATTAACTAGCTTATTACTATAAAAGTATAAAAAAACTAAGAAAAAAAATTAAAATAATTTAAACATTTATAACTATTATTATAAAAGCTACAATATTATAAATTAAAAGTATTATTTATAGCTTTAAAATAAACTAATATGTTAGCCTATTTTAAAAGGGTATATTAAAACTAATAAGTTATAAAATAATAAGAATTAATATAATGCCTATACAGTAAAAGTTATATAGCTATAATAAAGACTACTATAAAAAAAAAAGTCCTTTTATAAGAGATCCTTTTTTACCTATTTAGTATAGGAAAATTTTATAGTAAAAAAAAGATTTCCCTCTTTATACATACATTAATTAATACATATAATTTAGCTAATTTGCTTAGTTCTAACACTTATACCTATTTAAATATAGTCCTATCTTTTAATTTACCCTTTAATCCACCTTTTAATTCACCCTTTAATCTACCCTTTAATTTACCTTTTAATCTACCTTTTAAGCTACTCTTTAATTTACCTTTTAATCTACCTTTTAATCTACCTACTTTGCAAAAAGGGATCAATTCTAACACTATTTATTTACATAGCTGCACACCTTTCTAATTTGGCCCTAGTGCCTGACTAGGCCCCCCTAAGTTACCCTTTACCTTTGCCTGCCCCTTTACTGCGCTGTAAAGCTGTTAGTTATAAAGGATTTAGCTATAACAATAGGATTTTTAGTGTTATAAGCACTATAATTAGGCGGTAAAAAACGGCAGAATAAGCAAAGGTAAGTCTAGCTGCAGGCAGAAAAGTGGGTCTATATTTAAAGGAGTATAGATTAGTAAGGATAGCATTAAAGAGATAAGTTCTGTGTACATTGCTAAGAAAGTAGGTTAGTAGGTCACACAATCCACTTCTTGTCTGCTAGCTAAGCAGAATAAAAGTAGGGTAGGTGCCTAGGAAAAGTACGCTAGATAGGTGCCCCTTTAACAACTCTCCAAATTTATAATAGCAAGCAATAAAGCGTTTATCAATAGTTAGAGCGTTTTTAGCTATTAAGCGTTTTTGATAGTATCAGGTCTGCATGATGAAATGTGAAATGAATTTACTAACTATCAGGATGAGGCCGGATGGCCTTAGAGGGGTCTATATACTATAGAGACCCACTTAGGGCGATTATTGCAATACGGATTTATAGATCTGTTATTTATTTATAGGACTAGGTCTTAATAGTTTGCCCCCCTTTTAAAGAAAAATTAAAAAACGTCCTGTTTTTTTAATACTATTAAGGTTTTAAACTTATTGCATTATACTTTTTAACTCCGTTTCCCGTTGCTATTTAAAAATATAGTAGTAATTTTTTTTTAGCTAGCTTATTATCTAGTTTGTTATTTGTTGCTAAAATAGTTTATTTTAGTCCCTCTTTTTTATTTATTAGAGTGTTTTTTTTAACCTTAGCTACTTTAACTACTATTTTCTTATGTTTTACCTCTAAATTAGCAAGTGCTGTTTTTAGCAATTAGCATCTTTTTGTTAGTTTATTAATAGCTTTTTTTTAAAAGAAAATGTTATTTATAGCTTTGTTGTTAACTTTTTATAAGATTTTAAATTGCTTTTAAAGTGTTTAAATATTTTTTTTTTTTAAAGTTGCCTTTAAAATAGTATTAATTATATCGGCTACGTATGCTTATATTAGCCTATTAATAAGTACTTTTCTTAGTTTATATTTAATCTTTATATTAATTATTTTTTTAATATGTTTGTTAAAGCAATAAAGTTGTATGTTATTTGTTATTTATTTATTTGCTTATATAGTTACGTTCTATTTAAATAATAGTTTAATTTGCTTTAACTATTTTAGTACTTTTAGTAATTAATATGCTATAATAATATTATTAAACTTTTATTTTTTAGCTTTTAAGAAAATATTGTTTGCTATATGCCTTTTGTTGCCTATTTTAAGTTATATATTACTTATAGTAGTTAAAGTAAAGGTAACATGTTTAGGTAGTATAAGTAGTATAGGCAGCGTAGGCAGTTTAAGCAGCGTAGGTTGCATATGTTTAGGTAGTAGTATTGTTATTGTAAGCAATGCTTCTTTATACTTGTAATTGTATATGTTTGCTTACTATTGCTAGCATTTTAAAATTGTTTATTTATTTAGGTTATATAAAAGCTAATTTAAACTAAATAATTTAATATTTATATTAATTATATTT